>CM073136.1:23871830-24099330 GCA_037039145.1 Fundulus diaphanus
TGTAATGTTCGTTTTTTTTCCCTCACTCAAGGGCAGAACAACAAACTTGCACAGTTTTCCTAAAAGGTCTGCACGAAGAAAACCTTGAACAGGCTCTTATTGCAAAAACACCATAATGCCCTGTCCGGGTATAAGTACGTGAATTAAGATGGACACCCTGGTTTGCAAACTGCAGGTGGGACATGCTAAAATTTACTTAGTGCAGACACAGGGCTTTGCTAAATGCATACCCTTCAAACCGTTTCATATTTCGTCAACAGCAACATTTTATGAATTTCATGGGGATTTCATGTGACTGACCCACACAAAGTATTTCATAACTATGAAATCAAAAGAGATGACATGTGGTTTTTCCCTTCTTCACTTGCATGCATTTGCATCCCACCTCTCATTTACGCTGACGTATCTCCTCAGGGGTCCCCCAATTGGCAAATAGTCCAGCTGTGTGTAATTTAACCTCTGTGTAAATCCAGCTGTCCTGTGAAGGCCTTGGAGGTTTATTAGAGAACAATAGTGAACAAACAGCATCGTGAAGACCAAGCAGACAGGTCACGGAGGACGTTGTGGAGACGTTTAAAACAGGGTTAGCAATATCCCAAGCTTCCGGCATCTTACAGAGTTCTGTTCATCACCTAAAATTGGAAAGAGCGCTGAACAGCTGCAAACCTACCAAGACATGGCCGTCTATCTAAACCAGCAGCCTGGGGGAAGGAGACGGAGAGCATTAATCAGAGAAGCAACCAGGAGGCCTATGGTAATTCTGGAGGACCTGCAGAGATGCGCTGTCCAGGTAGGAGAAGCTGTTGCCAGGACAACGTTTTCGTCCACTCCATAAATTTGACCTTTGTGGAAGAGCGAAAACTAACACTGCACATCACCCCGACAACGCCCGTCAGAGCAAATTTGAAATTGACATTAATGAAAATGTTTAATCCTTGTTTTCATGTTTGATTAAAAATCAAATCAAAAACTGAATCTAATGTATTTTCTTCCACTGCACTATTATTTGCCACTTTAAGTTGGTCTATCACTTATCTATCTATCTCTTAATATTATAGCTGGCAGTTGTAAGGTAACAAAATATGAAAGGATTTAGGGGTTTAACTACTTTTCTGTGGCACCTCCCCATTGGTATGTTTTAGTTTAATTAGTTTTGGTTTAATTAGGGGTTTTTATAGGGTTAATAATACGATAACATAATAATATACAGCTAAAACCTGTAAATAACTCTGAAGAAGCAAGTTTCACTGGTAGAGAAAAAGCAGAAACCAAATCAAATTGACACTTGAAAGAGAAACTGCTTCAGTAATGTAAACATAGAAAACATAAGCCTTCAAGTTCAGAAGTTTTAAGCTGTGCTGCAGCTAAATAACCAAAGAAAATAGGAACCAATGAAACACATTTTGGTTTAATTGCACTTTATTAATATGAACAGTCTGCCCCTACAACGCTAGAGACCTCTTTACTGTATTAGATGCTGTCAGCTTTGACAACACTGCCCTCTGCTGGATTTATAATGAAAACGAGGACAGACAATGTGGTTGGGTGCAGCTCTGTAGGAACAGCTGCTGGCGTCACACAGAATTTTTCATCTCACTGGGATATTTAGCACCTGGCCTAATATGCAGGGTACAACGCTGCTTGCAAGATGAGATCTTAAGCTCAGGAAAAAATATTACCCCAACAATCAAAGGTCAAATGGAACATTTTAACTTTGAATTATATATAAAGTAGCACATTCTTAATGTAGAAATATAGGCTTCACTGTTTTATCAAATGAACATTTTCTCCTACATCTCACTGATCTATTTAATAAAACCTAAGCAGGACAGAGTTGCTCAAACAGCTTTATTCTTCCAAACTATTGCATCACATGCATTTGTCCTCTGCTTACAATGATGAATCACCACCTGGAGTAATAAGTGTCCCAGCAAATTATCTCAGAGAAGAGGAGTCAGGAGTTTATTAGCGCTCTCGCTCTCACTGGGATCACCATTACTGGGTTTTACCTGAGGCCTGAAACTTTGAACTACTGCAAAATTTATGAGAATCCACGACAACATGACAAATGGCACAATTATCTGGTTTATCATGGTGTTTATGATCATCAGTCCAAATGACAGCCCTATATAAAAGAAAATTTAAATAGAATACACACACACACACACACACACACACACACACATGAAAATGAAATGTTCTCACATCTTCGAAATCTGCTAGGAACTTTTAAGAGAAAGATCACAGATAAAGCAGTCAAAGCTGCTAACCTGACCTCTTTACTGTATTTCAGAGTTCAGGCAGAAATGTAAAAAACTGTATATCTTTTTGGGCTTTCATGGGACTATTGGTTAGAAAGAATTTAGTCTTGTATACGGTGCCATTTTCTGCATTTTGTCACATTGAATCAACAACCATTTAATTATTTTATTAGGATTCATAAGATTACCTAAATTAAAAACAAATACAAATAAAAATCTGATAATAGTGGCATCCATAAACATCGTGCCGAATTTGTTCTTGTGAGTAATCTAATCTCTCAGTATAAATCCAAATGTTTTGGGAAGGCTTCAGAAGTTTGTTAGAGGACATTAGTGAACAATGGAACCATGAAGACAAGATGCTCCCACCACCATGTTTCACTGTGGGTATGGAGTTAGTTTGGAAATGTGCAGTGATGTTTTTTTTTTTTTTTTGTGGCAAACTTGTCTTTCTGAATTATGACAACAAACAATGAAATCTAGTTTCCTCAGACTATAACACTATAACACAGTCTCCCAAAGGTTTTGGGAGAATTTAGCCAGAGCTGGACGTTTACTTTGGGAGAAGAGGCTTCTGTATTTCAACCCTTGTCCTAGTCGAGACATATTAGAGAATGTGGTTGTCACATGTGGAACACAACCAGCATTAACCCGGGATGCCTGGGGCTCCTTCGGTGTACCAATCAGACTTCTATCTTCGCTTTGAATATCTTCTCTTTTTGTCAATTATGGAGACGCATCCAGTTTTAGTAATGTCTCTGTTGTTCCGTACTTTCTCCAATTATTGATCTTCTTTTTCTGTCGTCTTTTCCTTCTTAGGGGTCGCCACAGCGACACATCTGTCTCCTCCTAACGCTTTCTTCCTGCATCTTCTTATCTCACACCAACTCCCTTCGTGTTCTCCTTCCCTCCACCTATAAATCTCCTCTTGGGTCTCTTACCTGCCAAATCTAGCCTCGGCATCCTTCTGCTGATTTACTCACTATCTCTCTTTTGTACATGTCCAAAACAACTCAGTCAGGCCTCTCTGGCTTTATCTCCAAAACAACCAACATGAGCTATCCCTCTGATGTACTCATTCCTGATCCTATCCATCCTCTTCACTCCCAAAGAGAACCTCAACATCTTCTTCTCTGCTAACATCGCCGGTCTCACCACGGTCTTGTACACCTGTCCTTTCATTCTCGCTGATAGTCTTATCACACAACACACCTGACGCTTTTCTCCACCCGTTCCAACCTGCTTGGAAATGTTTCTTCACCTCTTTCCCACAGTCTCCATTACTCTGTGCTGTTGACTGTAAGGACTTAAAATCCTCTGCTTTCTTTATCTCTGTTCCCTGTAACCTCAGGGCTCTGCCTGTCATTCACACACGTTTTCTTTCTTGCTACAGCTAACCTTCCTTCCTATCCTTTCTGGAGCAAGCATTCCCCTCTAGACTTTCCTGCACCACTCTAGCATACTTCTCTGCTACTCCAGACTTCCTCATACAACGCCACAGCTCCTCTCTCAACACCCTGTCACATCCTTTCTCAAGACTTTACGTTAGCAGCAAACTGATTTTCAAACCGTACTGGTCCTCACAGATGCTCACTTCTGACCTCAGACTAGCTTCTACCACTTTTTCCCATAACTCCACTCTGACTCAACTTTATTCCTCTGTAGTTGTCATAACGCTGCACATCTCCCATGTTCTTGAAAACTGGTCCCAGCATACTTCTCCTCCATCTCTCAGGCATCTTCTCGCTCTCTAAGATTTCATTGAAGAGCCTAGTCAAACGCTCTACGGCTGTCTCTCCCAGACACTTCCATACCTCCGCAGGTATATCATCCCGACCAGCTGCCTGTCTTTTCATCCCTTTCAAAGCCTTCCTTACTTCATCCATCTTTGTCACTTCCTGATCCAGCTTCATCTGCTTTCTGTTCTCTTTTTCCTCATTCATCAACTCTTCAAAGTACTAATTCCATGTTCCTATTACACTTGTTACAGCTGTCAGCACATTTCATTTTCGATCCTTAATCACCCTAACTTGGAACACCCTTCCCATCTCAGTCTCGCCAACCTGTATTAATCCTTCTCTCCTTCCTTACTCTCTAACCTACCCTACAAGTCACTGTACACCCTTTGTTTGGCCTTAGCGACATCTATTTTCACTTTATGCTGCATCTTTCTGTGCCCCTGGTGACTCAGTCTTCAGTGTCCCACTTCTTAGTTGATCTCTTTTTGTGATCAACTCAGTCTCGTCTACTTTCCTTCCAGAAAACATACCAAGTAGTCTCCCTGATAGCATTAGCTGTAGTAGTCTAGCTAATTTCCACCAGTACCTTGTCGGTCTTCAGCACCAGCGGAAGTCGTTGTTTACCTGGACCTCAACCAAACTGGTATACAGATTATTCTTGACTTTCATGGTAAATTTGGCAAAAGTTTTACCCCGGATGCCCCTTCCTGACGCAACCCTCTGCATTTATCGGGGCTTGAGATGCCACAAAATAAGACACAGGACACCATACTCCCTTTGAGGCTGCTTTCTCTAATTATTGATGACTGTCTTTAGTGTGCCATGGTGTAACATATAATGGTGTTGATCTGTTTGTACCTAGTCACTGACAGAAACCTTTGTATGGTGAGAAGAGTTAAGACTTTTTTGTAACCTCGCAAATCAAACCATGGCTTTAGCTACAGAATACAAACAGCAAACGTCAAGAAAATCCTACTGCTGAACTTTGTTTACGATTAATCAGATTCTTTACAACTGGTGACAGGTGTATACCTAAGACTGAATGATGATGCTGAACCTGTAGGTGGTCCAACAAAGTATTAATTTAAGGGAGTGCCCACTTATGGCTGTGTATAATGCACAGAAGTTCACCTTCCAGCAGGACAAAGTAAATAAATTTTTTAGAATAGCAGAATGAAAGTCTGGTCCAAAACGCAATTGAGAATCTGTGGCAAGACTTAAAAATTAGTTCGTAGATGTCCTCCAACCAGAGTTGGAGCTTGATCTATTTTGCAAAGAATGGGTAGAATCTTCAGCCTCGAAATGTTCAAAGGTGATAGACATACTCTAAAAGATGTGCTGCTGTAATTGCCGCAAAAAGCAAGGCAAGTGTATTTAGTACTTTTCAGTAACAAGACAATTCAAAGTGCTGGTCTACAAAGCTCTAAATCAGGGAGGCTGAACAGCAAAGCACGCCACATTCCTTAGATTTATATTTCTAAAATATTTTCACATTAATACTTTTCATTCCACTTCATAATTATGCACTACATAGTGGTAGTCTATCACATAAAATCTTAATAAAATATGAGGTTTGTAGTTGTAATGCAACAAAATGTGAAAGGTACTTTTAGAAGGCGTGGCATAGTATATAGTTTAATGGAACAAGACTTGTAGTATTAAAAGAATGAAACACGACTATACTTTATTATAAGATGCATTACATGGAAAGGACACCAGTTTGATCAGCAAATACAGATGGGCCCAATATGTCTACTATTTTTATGTAACATGCTTCTTCTTGTCATCCGATAACTTATTTTGTGTAAAAGTGTGATCTTGAGAACATCTAAATTGAATAGACAATACAAACTATTGTTCTGATAGTTTTATTTGAAAATGAAACTTCTGGAGTTTAAATACATAGACTTGTAATTCAGTAGATAAAACAACAGTATGTTTCGACAGAGTTATGAATTAGCAGAACACATCTATCCAGTACACCTCGACTGTTACATCCCCAAGCACAGCTTTTCTGATATCTGGCTCGTCCAACTGCTCCAGTAGCTCATGGAGGCATCGATACTGCTTCACACCTTTTGTAGGTATGAAATGTGTGTTCTCTTGGCTTCAGTGACTCATCTTCAGGTATTACTTGTGCAGACTGTCTGCTGATGGTTTCACACCGTCGCTCTGTCCGTCTTCCTCTGCAGAGTCCTCTGAGCTGTTCACCACGGCAGCACTGAGTGTGTGGAGCTCCTCCAAAACACTCAGCAGTCTCTCTGTGAAGATACAGACAAGCTGCTGGTCACATCGGAACAACCTGTGTAAATGTCACAACTGAAAAAATTAAATAAAATAAAAAAAGCAGCTATGTGTCAGAAACATCCGGGATCAAGACATTTATTGGCACCTGTAGGTAGATGGGGCCCTGGAGTTATTTCTAGATTTCTGGCAGGAACAGAGCTTTGTACAGCTGTCGTGTGACGCGGTGTGACCTCTATCAGCCCTCTTTCCGCAACCCTGACCTGGAACAGAGTCACTTTATAAGGTGAAGCAAATAAATAAAAAAAAATATTTATTTTTTTGTTCTAAAACCATCCTTACAGGAGCTGGGTTGCTGCTGTGCTCCATCCAACCCCTCGGTTGTTTAATAAATACTTCGTGCTTCGTCTCATCAACATCCAAATGTCGGATTTCTCCCATCTCGTCATGTTTCCTCGCTGCCTCTCTCTGAAACTCCCGCAAAGTCATAACTGAAACAGACAACACAGTCGTCTCATAAGCCATGGGGACAAGCTGGTATATTGTTCTGCTATGCACCGTGTAAACGAATTCAGTTCTATTATATCACAGCCTGCATGAAAAATATAACTTCCTTCTCCTATGTTGAGGATCTGTGGCCTGAGGCAGCACTAGGGTGGACTACAATACCTGCTTTAGTGTGTTCTCTCCTGGCAGCACTGACTTGGAGCTCCATCTCTCTCAGTTTCTCAGCACATCGGCCCTCAATCTCAGACACTCGTTCCAGCAGGGCTGAAAGATAAGACAACAACAACAAAAAAATGCATAACCCAGAGCACCAAAGCAGAGAGGTCAAAGAAAGGCGCCAATGTTTCATGCATAAATCACACTGTTTGTGGTTGCAGGCATGTCTCCAGTGGACTCCTTGTGATTCAAGCATTTCCCATTCCCTTACAATTTGTGTTTTTCATGTTGGCTTCCACGTTATATGAATGTAGCATGGATTCCCCGTGCTCTGCTCATATCTTTTTTTCCTTTACAGGGCTATGGAAAAGCAGTACTCCTTGAACTCCACCTACTCCAATGTATTTCTGATCTTATGGGATAGACAGATCCAAAGTAGAGCATAACTGCGAACTGAAAAGACAATGACACCTGGATTTTAACATTCTACAAATACAAAACCTGAAAATTGTCGCATGTATTTGCGTATCTGATACCCTAAATAAAATCTAGTGAAATTAATTGCCAAGTCTTATGCCTGTTGGTCACGTGTCATACCTCCAACCTAAAATTAAAGAATTATGTCTTTATTGTTTTCAAAGACAGCTGAAACATTATGTATTTATTTTATTAAAAAGAACATTGTGGCCTAATGACATTAAATTACTTAAAATAAAGATTTCTTTTACTATTAGTATCACTCTGTTGAGATAATCATAGCAGAAAATTTGCACAAACCACAGAAAACCTGCGTAAATTATTGATTTTGGTCAAAGTTATTAAGAACCTCATGGGAGGGACTTAATAGCCATGTTTCAGACCCCTGACCCAAACTGACAGATGGGCAAGGAGAGCATTAACCTGAGAAGCAGCCAAGAGCCCCAGGATAACTCTGGAAGGGCTGCAGAGATCAACTGCTCAGGTAGGCTGAAGTGTTGACAGGAAAACCATTAGCTGTGCACTCCATTAGGTTCAGGACGTATCAGTACTAGAGATCCACCCATACAGGTTTATTAAGGTCGATGCCGATATCGATTATTTGGACATCAGTCTAACCAATAACCAACATGTGCTGACAATTTTTGGGGCCCATTCTTGAAGCTAATATTACTTTTTCTTCCTCGAATTGCGTGATAAAAATAACACAATGATTACAAATCTTACAAGAGTCTCAAAACTTGCGTTTAAACCAGCTAATATTAACATTCAGCTTCAGACCGCAGTTTGAAAGGTACACAAAAAAAACATGCGTCACGACTCTTACGGCAGCGCTTTGCTCACACCTAATGACACAGTGAGAAAAGAGCTTCTTTAGTTCAGTGGGGAGGAGGAGGAGACAAAACACTGAGCACCAATGCAGTGTATGGACATTATTTTATGTAAAGTTAGAAGCTGTACGCGTAGTCATCGGTAGTTATTTTATGTGGATACGTGATTCTCCATGGTAAAAAACACATGCACTGCAGTGGCAGCTCGCCAGCTGAAGATCAGAAGAGAGTTTTTAGACACAAACAGACATGCACCACTGTTTCCTCCCCCTCACAGTGAGACAGAGAACGGCTTTCAAAGCCCAGATACAGCTAAATCACACTGTTAAAACTGCATAAAAAGTTGAAAACGTTGTTGTTGGCCCTGACTCTTATAACATTACCAGCTGCTCTCTGCCAGGGAAGGAGCAGCAAAGCATGCGCTTCACGCCATCTCAAGGCACGGCTGCTAAATGCGCCAATGCATGCATGTATTGCTGAATGACGATACAGTAAAAAAACGCAAATATCAGACCAAAATAGCCGGCCAATGTATCGGTTGACCTCTAATCGGTACATTTGGTAAGTACTTTAAAGGTGCATTGCGCAAGTTCCAGGATTTTTTGCTGACGTCTGCCCCCTCTGGCGACAAGTTGAAATAACACCAGTGTCGTGCACGCGCATGGGAGAAAAGAATAAAAACTGACCATTAGGACTTCCCAGGGGTCTTTTTAGAGGTGTAATGTCTTCTGAGGTAAGTAAGTTAGAAATATTATTTTGTTATACAATAATATTATATAGAATATTTTATTTTGAATGGAAATGTTTCATATTGAGTCAATAGTCTTTGTTTTTTAGGGGGGAAAACGTAGCTACCCTTTTAGTTGGTCAATAATGGAAGCGCCGGACTGGCCATCGTCAGCACCTTTCCCGGTGCTCCCGAAGGTGGCCTGGCCGTTTGCCCAATCCAGTCCACCCACTTGGGTCGCTCTTGATAAACAATCCATGCCTTCATGCGCTGGCTCGCTCGGGTCTCTGCCAGGCAGATTGCAGTTGTGAGAGGGAAAAGATAAGACAATTCCCCTCCTGTCATTTTCGGAGGAAGCTGACGCTCTCTGTCACAGCAACGCTGTTACCAGCGACTTTTCAGACCTCTGCTCCACTGATTTATTCGTTTTCAAAAATGAATAAAAAAGACCATTGTCCGCTATGACTGCAGGCAGGTATAAGCTCCACAGTGGGGTTTGCAGCCAGAACGAGGCTGCAGCAGTTGTCTGTGAGACTGAAGTGGAAAAGCAATCAGGCTCCCCCAAGTCGCCAATAACAGAGCAAAAAGACGAGCGAGCCAGCACATGAATGCCATGGATTGTTATCAAGAGTCATCAAGTAGTTGGTTGGAAATGAGGCGGAGTTGACTGGATTCTCACTTCTGCTCAATGCGCGCTCCCGATGCAGCAGATCCAAATTTTGTCAGAAGTAAAAGATCTCTAACCTGACAAAAGCCAGCTGTATGTCGCTCCGCCTAGCTCCACTCACATACATCTGGGACACCGCCATAGGAATTGCCTTTATTGAAGGCTGGGCCTTATCAAAAATTCTTGCATATGATTGGATAAGCCACTTGTCTGTCATCTTTATTGACGTGCTATTTCAACCACTCACACCGAAGCTAACCCGTGACGCTGATGATAGCGACGCAGAAAAAAATAATAATAATAATAATAATAATGTGTTTGCGGCTCTAGCGGCATGCGTTTTATTGACAGTGAGCTGACAGGAAGAGGGGGGAAGACAGGCGGCAAAGCGCCGCGGGTCAGAGTCGATCCCGGGCCGACCGCGTTGAGGACTAAAGGCCTCCTAACATGGTTCGCGCTAACCGCTAACCGCTCCGGGGCGCTTCCGCGTCCGCCGCGGACGCGCCCCGGAAAGCAAAACTTGCCAAATCCGGTCGGGAGAAGGGCGAAAACATCGTTTCCACCAACAAAAGCCTTCAGAGGCGTTCTCTGATGTTCTTTTAATGAAACAATATTAGGTAGATTGGACAACACGGAAGAAATAGCAGCATCGATGTTAACGCTTGCTTCTTCGACGAGCCGCCATTGCTATCAAAACAGTCTCACGTCATGGTCGCGTCTCCACTACGTCACATCTATGAAACTCCAGCCCTGCGTCCTGATTGGCCAGACCATAAAATTGGTTGGAGAAATCACTCTCTACCGGCGGTGTCCCAGATGTATGTGAGTGGAGCTAGGCGGAGCAACATACAGCTGGCTTCTGTCAGGTTAAAAGATCTCTGCCACAGCATCTTATCTTTTTAGCAAAAAGAGGGCTAACTGCTGGTCCCTTTTCATTCCCAGGGCAGAACGGAGCTCCCTCCATTGCTTGAAAACTGTCCTGATATTTACTCTGGTGTTGTTCCTTCGCCGATCTGAGACTAGAGATTTTTTTTAACCCTTGTAAGAAGTCTGTGATGGAGTCTGAGAGAGACTCAGCCCGAATCTCTCTCTCAAAAACTGACTAATGGGGCCTATAGAGGCAACTGCAGTAAACAGAAGATAACTCAGTTTACACGTCCGGCAATTGTAAGGGCACATATGGGAAAGAAAATAAATAATATTTAACTTCAAAACTTGTGCAACTTGCACAATACACCTTTAAGTATATCCGTAAACAGCTTAAAAAACGTGAAACATTAAGACTCTCAGGTATGGCTGAAGCTGTTGGAATAGTTTAAATGCAAATAAACATGAACGTTTATATTATTCACAATTTTAACACTGGAGACACTGCACCCACCTTCAGACCAGAAAAGGCGATTTCTTCATCCTAATGTACATGATTGAAAGTGACACTTGTACAGTCTATGCAGAATGTGTTTAGTGGCTTTTTGTTATTTCTTTGTACTTTTTCTAACATATGTACACACACACACACACACACACACACACACACACATTTCATATTTTGTTAAAGTCCCAGTTTGTAAGATTTTCACACTGGCGCACCACAAGATGGTGCGCTAAATGAATTACTAACGACTTTGCCGTAATAGCTACTACAAAAGCCTCGGAGTATAATAAGTGTGACAATGTAAACATGTCCTCCATGTATTAGCTACTGCTAATAGCTAGTAGCTACGGTCATCGTGTGAAATGGTTTTTGGCACTGTTATCAAGTCCGCTTGTTTTTTCAAAAGTCGCTTTTGCTTCTGAACGTGCAGTCGCTTATTTGGGCTCTAAAATAAGCGACTATAAACACGAGTAAAGACACCCAGCCGGTCTTGCTGCTGTACTACAGACTGCAGACAGGTGAAAAAAAACGTCCCGTTTCTGCCAGGACAGAGTAGTCGGTGGACTACACTGCTCCGTTTCTAACGGCAAAAATAAACTTCACTGTTATATTAAATTACCTTACCTGTCCATCAAAAAGCCTGCAACCTCCACATCAGGTCTGAGTCCACACTCCCTCAGATTATCTCCTCTCCATCTGGTAACAATCGCTGCACCAATATAGAGTCTCGTTTTTTTCCCAGTTATTATTTTTTCTTTTCTTGGTTACTTTCTCTTTCCTCTTGCTGGGAAAAGAGTATGGATGGTCCTCCATTTTAACAGAAAACGGTAAATAGAATGAGCTACGGCCGTCTTTGCTTGTTTTGTACTCCTCCTCCACTGACAGAACGTCTTCAAACGCGTGCGGCTGACAGTTTGTCCTCGTTCAGCTACTGAAATCAGAAATAGCGAGGCAACATGCCGCCTCCAAGTGGGTGCACCGACACCTATGTATTCATAAACTACTTATTCTAAGCTATGAGAAAACTTTCATTTTTGATGTGAGGTTATTAGACTTTGCCAGAATATGTATTTATAAAAGCAGCACTTGACTTTTGCTAATTAAAAGCCAAATTAGTTACACACATAATTTACAAAAATTATCTGGGGGCAGGTTTGACGGTCCCCTTTGAATAATGTTAGGGGAAAAGCTGATGATGGTTCTTTGACTGTAGTTTTTTTTTTTTAAGGTAGTACTCTGAAGGAAAGGTTTGGCAACAACTGCATTGGATTGCTGTTTAAGGGCGTGTGGATCACTACATGTATGCTTGCCAAAGAATCCCCCAGCCATGCTTGTACAGCTGCGTCTCATCCACGAGGGCGCCAGTTTTTCAGAAACAAGCTTCTGAAGTTACCTTCTGAAGTATGCAATGAACCAGTGGGAAACTAAGCATTTAAAAGTTAGTAATCCAGGGTCTCAGTGAGACAACTTGTATAACCAAATGCTAAAGAAAATAAAATTAAAAACGTTGCTCTGGAACTGCTGCATAAGATGGTGAAAGGATAGTTTTTTATTAAGATACTGTTTGGATCACTGTATTAGATTATGACTGTTTTGTGTTATTGTTTTAATAGGTTAATTAAGATAAGATTATTAAAATTATAGATAATTTGAAAATTGTCATGCATCACATTATATTCCTTTACTTTGTTGATGTGTTTTGGCAAAAAGAAGAAAAAAAAACGCAATTAACAAAACAAATTTACTGTTACTACACACACACACGCACACACACACAACATTAACACACATCTCAACAAGAACTTTTAAGGTATTACAGCTTTTTGAAAGCAAGCTGAGTGGTTGAAATCTGCAAGGTCACCATTTCTGGATAACTACATTCAAGGCGCTATCGGAATTGTAACAAATCTCCAAATTGTCCCACTAAAGCTCCTGATCACCCGGGACTACATGTGTGACCCCAAGTGTGAAGCACAAGCAGAGGAGGGAAAACTAGGGGAAATTAAAGGGCGGTCAGGGATCCTAAAATAGCCACAGCCTCACCACGCTCGCTTTGCTCTTGCTGGCGAAGCAGTTCACAGCGGAGTCTCTCCAGACTGCCGTTGCTCTCCTCCAGCTGGGCTTGGATCTCTTGCAAGCTTTGCTCAGCCTGCTCTTTTGCAGCCACAGCTAGCCTGACCTCCACGCAGCTGTGTTCCAGGTCCTGCTGCTGCTGCCTGACTTTACTCTCATCTGTGAAGGGGATAAAAAGCTCACATTCATTAACCAAAATGTGGATTCATAGTAAATTATTAATTGCATTTTAGCAAAGGGTCTCACATTGTTCTTTTAGATCAGCCAGAGCTTTCTCGATGAGCTCTGGGGTTCTTTTGAGCTCTTGGACGAGTTTGTCTCTCTCTTCACAAACCAAACTGTGCTCTATCTTGAAGTTACTGATGCTGCCAGACAACAAAAACCAAGATGGAGGAACAAAGGAGTAAAAACTTTAAGCCAATAGCCTGAGAAGATGGTAAAACACAGAAAGAGGAAAAACTAAGCGATCCTTGAAATGATATTAGCCGATACTGTGTGCACTGCTTTGCTAAAGAATTCCTATGCCGTGACCCTTTTCCATATTTCTCTACAAACACAAACTTTTATACAATAGACCAACACGAAGTAACACATAATTGGGAGAAAAATCAAACAGTTTTTTAGCTTTTTCCAGACACAAATCTCAAACGTGCGGCCTGCATATCTATTCAGCACCCCAGAATACAGCCACCTGTTTCTACAATTACAGATTCAACTATTTTGGGGTTTGCCTCTACCAAGTTTACTTATCCAGAAACGGACATTTTTGCTAATTTTACTTTGAAAACCAGATCAGGCAGATTAGATGTAGCGTGTGTTACCATTAATTTTCAGGTCTTAATGTTCTCAATGACACTTGAACTTTGACTGGGCCATTCTGGCACAACATACTTGGATTGAATGTTCTCTAACAAACCTCTAATGCCTTCATAGAAAAGCTGGATTTATAATTAGATTAACTTAGACACAGGCTGACGCTATTTTATTAATTAGGTGAAATCTGAACAAAGTTGGTCACACTAGATTTTATTTAGCAGTAACAGAGTAAAGGGGGGCAAATACAAACATATGGTACTATTTAAAATTCTGAAAACAATACATAATTTTCCTTCCACCACAAAATTATGCGCTACTTTTTGTCTATCACATAAATCCTGTTAATCCTGTTTTATTGGAGGTTGCGGCTGCAGGAACACAAAATGCGAAAAACCTCAAGGGGAATGAATGTAGCTTCAAAGCACTCTACAGCTGTCAAAGTTGTTCCCCATTTTCCAACCTTCCAAGTCAAGTGATGAAAACCCTCAAATTTCAAATTATACCTGGCATTATCCGGCTCTGCCTGTTTAGAAGCTTGCTCTAATTTCTTCAGAGCTGTCCTCCTCATGAGCAAACCTGGAGAGCAAAAGCAGTGTGATGCATCTTGTCCTCCAGATAAAGTCCATACACTTTAAACTAATAGCCATCAACAACGGCCTCCAGTGCGTAGGTACCTTGGATCGTCTCCACCCTTCTATTAGCAAAAGACAGTCTCTGTGCACAACTGTTGAGCCTCGTTTTAGCTGCATCCACTTCTGCCAACCTGCTTTCAAATCCCTCTCTGTACCTGTAAATCAGGGATTTGCTAAATCAGGCAATTATCCTGGATTAAAATGTTTGAGAAACTGTCAGAATCCTCGTACCTCTGCAGAGCCTCAGTCAGTGTTTTCATGTCAGCCTCTACCTTCTGGTTCTGTAACTGCAGCTCTGTGTTTTCTCTGTGAGCCTTGGCCAGGTTTTGTTTCAATGTCTAGTAGAGAAAAAAAACATCTGTAACAGCATATCTAGGAAAAATCTGTTAATGTTGTTGTTTTTTTCCAGGTCTCTGCCATTCTTAAAAAGTTAAGAGTTTTTGCACAGTCAGCATCGGGGTTCATGATGCTGAGTGTGCACATGATGTACACGCCTTTGCCCGTTTCCTAAATAGACCGAAATGCATTGAGCGTCATCGGATTTTCAGGCAGCGGCGTAAATCACGTTAGTTGCTCTGGTTCTCACCTCGTTTTCCACTCTCTCCAAGTCCAGCTGAGCTATTCTATCATGCAGACTGTGCTGGAGCACGCTGGCCCTGTGCTGCTCCTGCTGGAGCTGCTGCTCCATGGATCTGACCTAAAACAGATAACGAGCCCCCTTTTTTCTCATTCAAACACTACGGACCAGACAGCACCGGGGTCTAACAACGGATAAGAGTTTACATACTTCTGAAAGAAGTTTGTCCTTCTCTCTTCTTATCTCGATGTCCTTTGTGCGAAGCTGGACGCACAGCTTGAAAACTTTCTCCCTCCACAGATGAAGCACTTGAAGGCCCTCACATCCGCTCTTCATGAGAGGATCTGCTGAGGTCTGCAACAAACACAAACGTCATCACAAACCATCGTTACCGAAGCGCCACATGGGATAATAATTATAAACTGATTTAAACCGTTTTCTAAGTGTTATTACTTTTTTATTTATTTCCAAAAATTCACACTTTTAAGCAAAAATGTGTTCAATATTTTATTTATGTATCAACTTCAGTTAATGCGCTATAAAAAGCAGTTATTGTTTTACGATTAACTTATCCTTGATAGGTTTGAATAGGAGAGCCCGGTGCAACTTCCGGGCTGTTCGGCACAATAAGAGCTTAAAATAATCCAACATGTGCAGAGAAATATATGATGCAGCCGCTAGCTGCTGATTTTCAACAATATACAGGACATGTTTGAAGGTAACGGGCCTACAATGGAGGCATATATACTAAGTTGGCAGATTTTGTCCTGTTACTTCAATGTTTTTCATCGTGTTAATAATCAGCCGACAGGTGCAATGCCATTATAGTTCAATCGTTTACACAGCGCTCCGGGCCAGCTGGGCGATTTGGGGTTTTGTGTTTTCATCCGAAACCGTTCCTTTCCCCAAGTTAAACTCTCTGTGACTCCAATGGAAAAAGAGCAAATTGATTATTTTGGATCCCCTCCACATTAATTGACACTTGTGGTAAAGATGTACAAAATGCTCAGAAAAAAAAAAAAACAACTAGAATGATCTCACACTGAAAACTTTACAAAAGTCCAACTTTTCATTTGAGTACCACACATGTTTTTCGTTGGTAGAAAAATGGTATCTTAGGATTTTGTTTGTTTTCTGCAAAAAGCATTTCACAAGGTTGAAGAATAAAGAGAGAGGGACCGTTGACCAACTAGATAATCCAGAGTTCTTGTTCCTCTCTGATACCTTCTTCTCTTAAATTCAGCCCACAGGGTTATGGTCTGGACACGGAAATGACTGTAAAGAAAAGTTAATTTATTTATTTTTTGGTCTGGTGAATAACTTGTCTTGATTAGGCCATATCTTTTAGATCCCTATCCTGAAACACTCATATGACAATCCATTTTAAGTTCATTGGGCAAGCCCACCAGATTTCTCCATCTTAAAGCTTATAAAGAAGGCCGGCTCTGTTCTAGGGACCCTTCTAGAACCTCTGGAGGTGATTGTCCAAAAAAAGCTTCTTCATAAAATGAAGAACACTATGGACAACCCTGCGCATCCTCTTCATCAAACTGTTGTGCAACAACAGAGTGTTTTCAGTCAGAGGCTTCTCCACATCCGCTGTAAGACAGGAGATCCCTCCTGCCTGCAGCCATCAGTATCCACAACAACCCTGTGAAGAAACCCCTATGAGTTACAACAGCATTTAATTTCCCTTTGGGATTAATAAAGCATTTTTGAATTGAATTGAATCAAATAGCCTAGTATTTGGAAGAGTGCATGATGCCATGCACTCCATCAATCTTCACAGGGCCATGCCATAGAAAAAGGCCCACAGCATTCAAGATGCTCCACCACACGACGTGCAATTTGTTATTCATCCTTTTTTTTTTCTCACACTGAACAACTCAGTTTCATCTCATCCCACATAGGCCCACAGTTCCAGTCCCAGTAGAGTTTAGCTCCACATGTTTGAATTTGCCATGTTATTTTTTTTCCCCGACCTATCTTTCATGTCTAACATGCCCTCCATGTAGCATATACTGGCTGTGATCTCAGGATGCCAGTCTTTGCTGTGATGTTTTCATCCCCTTTGGACCCCCCCTTTGTTGTGCGCTGTGTTCAAATAAACTCAGGTCCTCCTTGTCCAACCCTGTTTCTCAGAGTTCCAGGAGCTTTTAACTTTTTAATTATTGCTCTGGTTGTACAAATCGGCATAACCAGATTTCTGTCTCAGTTCTTCGGCATGTCCTGTCAGTCCCATTTCGAAAGAGCAACTAGGATGAAACGTTGCGTCATACTTTTATGACAGGGAAACAAGAAGTCATGACTAGTTATACGTTCACAGATACTCTGATCAAGCTGAATAACTAAAGTACCAATTACAAAAATGCTTTATTTATAGAACTCTTAAAGGGAGATTTAGGGGTGCAGCTATTAGTGGTACTGGTACTAACATTATATTGTAAAACAAATAAATGTACTCAAATTAAATGCTGTTTTTTTTCCAGGGGAGGTTTGCTGCAGCAAAAAAAGGTGAATTTCTTCTTATTCATCTACTGTATATCAGGTGTACCAATAAAAGGCGTCTTCCTACCCAGATGTCAGAGTAAGACTTATCCTGAAAAGATTACAGATGGTTACACCACACAGAAGCAGCACATACTGTTCACCATGGTGTGAGCAAAAGGGTCTGGCCTGCATTGGTGTGTGAAGGAAGAAAGAAATCCTCACACTCTTTACTATTTTCTCTTCTTGGAGGGCGAGGATCTCATTCACAGAGTTAAGCCTGACTGTCAGAAGCTCTGTGGTCGTCTGAAGAGCCGCTTTCTCTTTGCTCAGCCTCTGCAAAACAGACAAGATTAGAAAAGAAAAGCTGTTTTCTTTTGTTTTTCATTTGCTTAACTGCTGCTCCTTTAGTAAATGCGGAAAGAGAAATCAAACGTTTCACACAGTAACGTCACAGGAGTTCTTCAATCGGGTATAGTTTAGATTCTCTTCACCTCAACAGCTTCGTTTAATTGTTCTTTTTCTCCTTTGTCTGGCGCAAGTTGGCCGATGTAATTTCTGAGGCTGTGAAGTGTTGCGCATTGTGTCTCAAAGGCTTGTCCCATTTGGCTGAAAAATAAGCAACATTATCAGACAAAGAGGAACACAAGGGAGTCTCGCCGCAAAGTGCTTCAGATGCTTAGCTCGATTTAGTTTTAAATTAATTGTGGGACCTTAAATGTTCTCTCAGCCCGTCTCTCTCCGTGGATACCTCCATCAGGGCACTTTTTAGCCGCAGCGCTTCAGCAGTCGTCGACTGAAGTCGGTCCTGTAGGTCATTGTTTGCTTTTCTGGCTGCACCCAGCTCTGCACAATGGGACGCATCCAACTGCTGAAGCTGAGCGAGAGGAGAGGCAAACAAGGACAGTTTTAGGGCAACGACAAATAATGATGCAATAGTCTAAGGTGAAGGTTTCACTTCACTTGCTTCACCGTTTCCGCTCAGCAGAGTTAATGCCGGCTAACAAGCATTTGTTAGTTATAAGGCATTTGGCTAACAGGAAGATCATTAAAATGTGGACATGATAAGTCTAGGATTATGATCGTTTACAGGTCCTAAAAGAGATTAATGTCTTACCTCCACCTCCTGTTTCTTCTTCAGTTCTTCGATTTGCTCCATGAGTCTGAGAGTCTGCTGCCTGGCCTCCTCTTCAGCCTGAACCCGGCTCATTTCAGCCTGAAGAGCAAGGTCCCTGGATAACTCCTTGCTCCTCTCTACATCCCTCCTCAGCTTTGTGATTTCCTCGCCGGATTCTCTTTGCAATTTTTCAAGCTACAAAAGACGTTCCAGACAACAACAAAAAAAAAAAGAAACAACACTTTTAATCTCTGGGCATTATCATGTTAAACCCTGTTAAATTAAAGGTCACTGCTGGATATTAGTAAGACTGAAAAGCTGTATTAAAGCAGCAGAATGCGCTGCAGAGATAAATGTAACAAGATGCGAGTAATTCTCAGGTGGCCATTGTCTACGTGAGTGTCGAAATGAAATGTTTTGTCAGTCAACATCATTACCTGTAGGCTCATTTCCTCCTTCTGCGCATTGCTGAGCCTGAGCTGCTCGCTGATTCGGCCGAGTTCAATCTTAGCCTTTGACAGTTCTTCGTGAATCATTTCCAACTCGTGCCTCTGTCTGTTCCCAAGTTAGGTTGATTAAAAAAAAAATTATATATATATATATATATATATATATATATATATATATATATATATATATATATATATATATATATATATATATATATATATATATATATACACACATTTACTGCTAATAGTTGACAAGTATGCAGGTCCAAAAGAGACACAATCCAATAAATAGATAACTCGTTAGATAATTATTCACACAAGTCATCATTAAAAGTAACGTTTAAAATATTATGTTAATATTTATAAAAATATACAATTTAAATGAGTAATGACTAAAATGTTGAATTTAATCATATGTAAAAGTGAAATACAAGGACTGGCCTAATTATTAGGTACATCTTACCAGTACCTGATTTTTGGCTGCATAGATTCAACAAAGTTTCGTCAACAGTTCTCGGTCCGTATTAACATGCTAGCATCAAACTGCTGCTGCAGATTTGTCCCCTGCCCATCCTGTTTCATCACATCCTAATGGTGCTCTACTGGTTTGACATGGTTATTGGGGAAGGCCATTAGATTACACTGAGCTGTTATTGTCAAGAAATCAGTTTGAGAGGACTTCACCTCTGTTTACATGGTGGAATATCTGGATGGATTTAGACATTAGATGGGTACACTGTGGTCCACAAAGTGATGGATATGGCAATAATTCACAGGCATGGTGTTGTGTTTAAGCAATGCTCAGTTGGTATTTGGGGCCCAAAGGTGTGCCAGTAAAAAAAGTATCCCATCACACAGTTACACCACCTGCCTGCACTGCTGATACAAGGCAGGATGGATGCAGTGCTTTCATGTTAATGTAAGATTCTGACCTTAGCATCTAAATGTTGGAGATGAAATCAATATTTTTCAAATGTATTCCGCCCTGGATTACAAAGCAGGACACAATATAATGTAATTATAGTTTTTAATGAAGTCTTTTTTCTCTCCGAAACTGTTGCACTAAATAATTCCCTGATTTTGATTCACACACAGTTTGAATTGCTTATTCACCTCATTCACTGTGTGCCTCTGCTAACAGTCTTATTGGTAAAATTTGTTTTATGTGCTGTGAATTCAAGCAATGTATTACAGTATATACATTTCAAAAATTATTTTGGTAGTTCCACACATATGGGTATATTTGTTACAGTTTATACATTGAGAAATAAATATGTTGAATTGAAAAATTTTGAGATTTTATTATAAAACTAATTAACATTTATTACCACATTAACACACACAAAAGTACCAAAATTTGGAGCCATTGAGTACAGGTACCAATTCCCAGGTATCTCTGTCGTAACGGTTCAAATGTGAAAGGTACCCATCCCTACACCCAGCATACTACAAAAATGGCTGAACGGGGTGGAGTGGAATGCTCTGTGACCTGGAGGCGGGGTGTGTCCTTTGTATTTAAAGAGATGGCACCAAAACAAATAGCTTTCAGATGCATCTCAGAACAGCGATAAAAGAGGAGCTGGGATCAAATAATAGCAAGGAACAAATCATAGCAGTTTCACTTTATACAGACCACAACAGCATGATTAAATATAAAAAAGAACTCAAAAGCATGATAGGTCCCCTTTAACAAGGAAAACAACAGTTGTGCCCAACTGTTAATGTGGATCTGATTGTCTAAACTCCACCTCACCTTGACCGGAGAAGTGTTAGCCCCGCCCACTGACTAAAGGCTTGCAGATTAAATAAATTATTCATGTGCTGCAGCACATGACCATACAATATTTAATCATTGGTAGCTAAATTAAACAGCCAAGCAGCATTTACTATTTAAAACTAAAGTAAATATTTTTTATAACTGATACGATAAGATTCAACACACTATTTTTCTATTAGTTTTCCATTTTGAATAATTAATGACAGGTTTAAGTAAAAATTATAGCTATTGTTTTATCTATTTTCTTTTTTGGAATTGTGACACTTTTAGCCCTCCATTTAGTCACATTATTACACAAATGTAAGACTAAACTATGAAAAAATGGAATCAGATAACAACAAGAACTGATCTGATACCTGCTCAAAGTGATGTCCTTGTCTCTCAGTTCTTCCCTGTACCTCTCTGCTGTCTCCTTTAGGGCCTCCACTTGCCCCTTTAACCTCTCAGCTTCGGCCTTGTGCTTCTCTGCGTCCCATCGAGACCACTGTTCACTTCTTCCTGAAGATCTGCATTTAAAGAGATAATATTCCAACTCACCCCTGTTTATCTTTATTATTGACAATATGAAGAAAAACACTGTGAAAATACCTAGTTCTGATGTCTAATAGGTCCTCTGCAGAGGCATTTCCTCTTCTGACATCTCCTTGTAGAGTCATGATTCTCTGATTTTGCTTCTTCAACTGCAAAACATCCTGCTGGGTCTGCGTGATGGCGAGCCATGGATTGACAATGCTGGGATCCCCTGGCGGTGTCCTTGTTACTGCTGGTTTTACCCAGGGCATATGTGGAGGAGGTGGTTGTGATGGTGAAGGTGTTCCCGAGGCCCCCTGTGCTTCAGTAGATTGGAGAGTCAAAGCGAAATGTGACGGGGGCACCAGATCCCCCTGGATGTTCCCTAAATAACATTACACAAATTAGACGTGCACCTGCATTAGCAAGCAGTAAAAACCAGGAGTAAATGCCCCTTTTGTTCCAAAGTAAATCTTTGTAACCTCCTTGTAGGAAACTAAAATTTGAAAATCATCTTAATGGAATAATTAACCAGACCAAATATTTTTATAACAGCTTGACATGATAAATGAATAAAATATGCCCATGCTACTCTGAAGTGGTCTTCATAAATTGCTTGAATAACTAAAGAGCTTGTACTTACTTGAACTTACTTGAAAAAATAAACACTGCAAATCCAACTTTGTCAACTCAAATTTATGTTTTTCGGCGCCTCATTTCTTTTACCCCTGGAATGTATGTAAATTTGACACCTACAATATATGGCAAGTTTCAAAACTATTACTGAACATTGGGTTTTGGCCAAGTGTTGAAATCTCAGTTTTGAAGCCAAGCCTTGCTGATACTTTCTTGTGATTAAGGAACCGAAGAGGAATAACTTAAGGGTATTTTGAACTTTACATGCCTAACAATACAGTGAGCCAGGTATACTTTAGTTCTGACGGGATGTATTTTTTTCCTGCATCATGGGGCTTTGTAGTTTTGTCTCAGAGTAAAATGACAGGGTGTTCTAGGGGTGGCAAACTGCAACGCGAGTTTGACTGCCTTATAAAGGTCTGGCGAGCAGTTTTAATGGGTTGCTACACACGAGTAAACGTGACCATTTACCTGAGAGTGAGTTGAAGTTACTAAGAACCAGCAGGAGCTAGGCTAAATACTCGCTGCTTATCTTTACAGCTTATGTAACACAAAGCAGCAGTAAAAGTCACACGTAACATACTTGGTGAAGTGAAGTCAGTAGGCGCTATTAGCCTCTCCTTTCCGAAGGTGTGTTTTTCCATGTCCAACAGTAGACTGAAACCCCCACAGAAAAACCGGAAACGGTGCACTAGTTTGGACGAATATCACTCTCCCGCGAGGCGAGTCACGTCAGACCTCGTTGCCTTAGTTACGGGCTACAACGTTCTCGAGCCGACTGCTGGCGCTGTTTTTTAGCATGCTAACAGTTTTGCGTAGTGCTCATAATACACTGGACTTAAGGTCATTTTTTGACAGCATGTTGGTATATCTATCTGCACAACGTTCTTAATTAATCAAATGCGCTAACAACAAGCGCGGTGCATCACGGGAAAGTGGCAAAACAACCCACAAGTAACTTTGGGTGGGTGTTCCTTTGCCCGAAACATTGTCTTGCAGGTTTTAGCCTCTCAGGAAACAGGTTTCATGAGTCCTTGGAGTCCTCTGCACCTGTGGTTCAGATTGGACTCCTTCACTCTGATTTGGTGCCAGTTTCTTTGTTTGGAGACTGCAAATAATGACTATGTAGAATCTATTGACATCTGCAACCTAAAAGATGAGTTGTTCACGCACATAGATCTTCGCTCTATTTTTTTAATAATAACTTTTTATTGACTGTTTTGCAAAACAGACGACTAAAAACAGAACAAAATAGAACAAGGCAGGAAACAATGAGCCAACAACAACCACGAGAGAACAATGAGACAACAACCATGAGCAGAAAAACAAAGATAGAAGTACCACACACAAGTGATCATGAAAATTATATAATATATCTACAACAAAATAATAATTGAAAATATCGCCAAATAATGCTGGAGGCAACTTGAAGGCACATAAAAAAAAGTAATGATGATAAAGAGAAGATGACTTCAAGGGCATCACAACAGGGAGAGAGAAAATAAATAAATGAATAAATCTGTAAATTAAAACAGGTCAACTTAGTGACCCTGACCTTATGGTAATAATGTTGCTCAAATCTTTATGCAAATATTCCATTTGGAATTTCCACACATCTGTAAATAAAGTGCCATTCCTTTAGGTTTAGCACTTATTCGTTCCATTGGCATAACTTTAAACATTTCTGTTTACTTGCTCTGTTTAATGGAAACTGAAGATAAGAAATGATGAGAGCAGAACATGGAACCTGTAACTGGTTAGACTATGACCTGTTGTAAACTGTTTAAAAATGTAATGTTGCTAAACTACAAAAAAGTCTTATGATAGTTTTAAACTTTTAGGTTTGTATTAATTTGGGATACAATTCAAATCAATTACAAATATTTTATTTACCCCCCATAGAAATGTTGGGAAATGTTGTAGTAAGCTATACACTTTTCTTCAAATCCAGAAGTGTACATACAACAATATTATTATACCTTTAAGCAATTGACGTCCTAAATGACATGGCTTTATAATTTTATTGTCATTCAACAGCACATTCACAATTTACATATGAGCAAAATTTTGTTGCATGGCTTTGAGTAGAAATAGAAGACAAAAGAGAAACATTACAAATATGAGTATTTGTCATTTTTCAGGAGTGTGGCAGCAAACCGAAATAGACATTTTATATGTACAGGAAAATTATGTGCAAGAAAATATGAATAATGGGAGAATTTGTAGCAGCGGGATGCATTGCAACAACGACAGGACCATATGATGGTGTAGATAATACAGCTGTAGCAGCACAGATGTAGCAGAGTTACATCTGTGTTGGAGGTACAGTTGATGATATATTTCTGCTCCCTTGTGAGACATGGAAAAATCCAATCAAATCAGGCAGAGAATTGTGGACCTTTACAAGTCTGGTTCGTTCTTGGATACAATTTCAAGATGCCTGTGGGTCTTCATCAGGGTCATTGATTGCCCCTGATGAAGACCACAAGCCGAAACAAACTGGTCAGTTAATAAAGTTGTTTCCTAGTACTTCAAGAGTTTCATAGAGTCTTCACTCCACCATATCTTTGACCCTCTCCATGTATCTTGGGAGTGGACGAAGTTGTGCCAGAACCCTTTGGATCAGATACCTGATCCATTCAAACGATTACAAGGAGATGGATTTCATATCCCATTAATTAACATGTTTTTGTGTGAATTGTGATAAAAATCAACCCCAAAACGAAAGCAAAGAATGCTGTGAAGATGCTGGCTGACGCTGATAAGAGCAGAAGAAGATGTTATAAGCAACCATAATAAAACGATTACAGTTTGCGTATGCACAAAGACCACATCATTTGGAGAACTGTATAGAGATCCGATAAGAGCAAAACTGAAGAGCTTGGGCACAGTGGTAGATTACTCGGAAGAAAAATGGCTAAGCCTGCAAGCCTGGGAAGATCATCGGACTGTTAAGTATGGGGGTGACAACATCATATAACGATGGCATTTTGGGAAAAGAAACTTATTTGAAAATATTGATGGAACTCTTCCAAATATCAGGGAGTTAAAGCATCCATCCATTTTCTGACCCGCTTAATCCCTCATGGGGTCGCTGGTGCCTATCTCCAGCGTTCACTGGGTGAGAGGCGGGGTACACCCCAGACAGGTCGCCAGTCTATCGCAGGGCAACACATAGACAGAGAGGACAAACAACCATTCACGCACACACTCACACCTACGGACAATTTAGAGAAGCCAATTAACCTAACAGTCATGTTTTTTTTTTGGACTGTGGGAGACCCAACCCAAACGAAATTTTTGGGCAGAGCAGAAAAGGTTGTGTGTGAGCAAGACATCCTACAAAACCTCACTCAATTACACCATTTCTGTCGGAACTGGGCCAAAAGCTAACGCTGCAGAAGAATACTCACAATGTTTGGCCCCTACAGTTTAAAAAGCAATTCTACCAGATACTAAAGAAATACCTGTTAGACCTCAGAAGTTGAAAGAGTTATTATGATATTGGAATTTTTCTCAAATATAGTTTTAATAAATGGTAGTCTTGGTGTAAATAAACTTCTGGCTTTGAAACACGTTGTCAGAAATTCTCCAAGAAATCTCTCATCATTCTGGTATTTAGCAAAGAGAAATAATTTTGGTAACTCAATTGAAACAGGAAATCCTTAGTCTGATTTAATTTCAGACAGAGAAAGAGAGAAAGAAATTTATTTTATTTTTTTTCCTTTTTCTTTTGCTTTTGTTTGTTTTTACTGAGCATGAAAATATCTGCTGTGAACTCTGCTGGAAACTGGACAATGAGAATAATGGTTGACTGAACCAACATCTTCACCTGAAATCTACTACTAATGTTTAGGAATTATATTCTGATACCAAATATTTATCAAATTTCTTTTTATAGAGTGTGTTCCTAAAAGAACCCACATTTGATTTGCTCTGTCGATTAAATTCGAGGTTCGCTTTGATATCAGGCTGAAAAAAGAAGCGTGCTGGCTGGCACATGTGCCACGCCTGTGCAAGTTAAAGGGAAGAGACAAACATCTCAGGGTTTCAGTCTGATCTCCAGCATGTCCAGCAGACATCTTTATTCTTTTCTGGGACAGCTTCTTCCAACCTGGAAACAGCGCACTATTGCATCAGTTTTTCCAATAACAGCGACTGTGTCCAGCAACTCCAAAGACAGATTTACTATCCATGTCACCTTCATACCTGAAGACGTGTCCCTGTCTAAACCTCAAGAAAACACATTCTCCATCATTTCCATGTTAAGGCCTGTAGAAACTTTACCTAACTGCCATCTACAGTAAGACAGGGGATAAAAGCTGTCTTGTCCTTTCCATTTTGGCTGTAAGTAATTTACTGTATATTTTTCTGATTCAATGAATCTCTGAGACAACAGTCTTCAAGGATTACTGACCTCTTTGGAGATGTTTATATTAAAGGGACAATAACTCATGAAGGATTTGAAGCGATCAGATTGTTGCTCCTTTCTTCTTGGAACGCCCTGATCTTTCCAGGGATATTCAGACAATGAAACCATTTCAGCCGTGCAAATATTTAGCGGGAAGGGATGCAAAGAGCCATGTTCGGGTTTAAAATTGTGACAGAAGAAGTTATAAAGCTGTTTTATGTTTTCCAAAAAGCCTGGGGATTCAATTTTGGGTGCTGCCAAGGTGTTCTTGCCATATTCATTTTTTTTTTATGCGTTTGTAATTTACACCGCCCGACACATTTTATTCCTCAAATTAGAAATATATTTTCCTCTAACCAAAAGATTCGATTTATCTACTGGACGGGATAAATGTCTGTCTCGTGCTTTATGTTTTCCTCTGGCAACAACAGCAGCCATTTCTTGTCTGCGCTTACTAACAGTATATCCTGTGCTCTACTGCTGCCGTGACCCACTTTCCCCCTGGGGGTTCATTAAACTTTAATCAAATCAAATCTACTTATGGTTTATTCAGGGGACAAAGAGGCGTTTTAGTTCAACTCATTTACATAGCTGATCACATATAGAACAGTTGCAATTAATGAATGATTACCTCCAATGACAACAACAGTGCCGGGGACCTTACAGAGAGATTACGTGTGGCATAAATGCCGTGGATCTTGATTCAGTAATGAAGTACAGCACAAGAGGTGCTTATAGAACACAGTAGGAGCGCTGGAAATGTTAATAACGCACCTTTGAACTGAAGCCGTATCCCTCTGGCACCGGGCTCTCTGCAGAAGGTCCTGAGGCACAAAGCAGATGAATAAAAGTATCAGAGTGAGCCATCAGGAACAGAATGAATAAGATCTCTCCCTCATCAGCATGAGGCCTTCTGCTGAGAACAAACCATAGCTGATTAGAGCAGCCCGATAAAGCCAGACATCGGGATCTGTCAACCAAAATGTTCACTTCCATTCATCCAAATTCAGAACGTCTCGTCAGACAAGACTAAGACATTTATGATCTTCTGCATGTCGCAGTTAATCTCTTCACTTTTTCTGACATAACTTTTCAGAATCTGGAATCGGCATTCTTTGTTTTTATTTTGTATTTTAGCGATTAGCTCTGTTTACTGGACTAACAATCAGTGTAAAATGCCCAAACAAATACACTGTAAATATTGTCTTGCGAAGACAGTTTCACAACTCATACCATAAGTGGCTCTATGAAAAAAACAAAAAACAATATCCAAATCAAACCATTAGCACACAAATAAAACTGTGGTGTACATAGTGCTAAAATAAAGATTTCTGGCACAAACGTTGCTTTAACGGCAGCGACAAGTAGTAAAACTCTGTCGAATAATTTTGGAATCTAGATTTAAGAGATGCGCATTTTAATTTGGATGACCAAAATCTTGTCTCCTCAGTCCAGTTTACATATTTTTTTCTAATTCATATATTTAAAAAATAAAAGGCTGCCAGGAAAATGTGTTATTCCAGCGTGGTTTCACCTTTACCGTCTTCTCTGTGTATAACCTGGAGGAGTGAGTTAAGAATCTAAATCCAAATACGAGTTTGACAATGTAAAACTTAATTGTATTGCTTTGCAAAAGTGTTCATGCCCCTTGAACTTTTTCCCATTTTGTTATGTTACAACATTTTATGTGGGTAACAGAAGGTTTAGCAATATTGTAAAGTGAAAATAAAATGGTACCTGATGGTTTTCTTTAATTTCTACAAATAGAAATCTAAACAGTGCCTTCTGTATACAGACCCACCCTTTTTCAACACTTTGTAACACCTTCTCCTGTGAAATTACATCTGCTAAGTATTTGTCAGGGTGCCTCTAAGATCTATGTACATTTAGAAATCAATATTTTGGCAAATTATTATTCGCAAAAAATAAACTCAAGCCCTATTAAACAGGACAAGGAGTGTCATTGAATGTAAATCTTCTAGACTTGCCACAGGTCATAGATTGGAGTTAGGTATGCATTCTGTATTTATTCTGATACACAATGATGTTTTGATCTAAACCATTCCTTTAGCTCTGGCTGTGTGCGCTCAACCTCAACAGCCTCAAGTCTCAGGTCTTTTGGAGCCTCTGACAGGTTTTTCTTCCAGGATTGTCCTGCATTTAGCACCCTCCGTCATCCTATTTACTCAGTCCTGGTTAACTGTTGATGCTGAACAAAAGACCAAACCAAAAGTAATGTTGGGATTGATACTTTTAGTATTTGCGTTCTACTGTTATTGCTGAGAGGAGCAATAAAATATATATATATCCTTAAAAATATGATTCAATGTAGTCATTTTGTTCTATTTAGCAATAACTGAACTAATTAGTGGACCCAGAGCCCCGAGGTAGCCTATAACCCTATGAATTATTCTTTTTTTAACATATTTGTGTTTGTTGGGCTTTGATTCCAGTGACATACAATCCAAGCTATATAGTCTGTTGCTAAAAAAATTAATTGCAATGGATTCTGTAATGCTTTTTATCCCAATAAATACATAAAATAAACATTGTATTAAACTTTTATTTCCATATTGCCAGTCCTGTGTGTAGTGTACAGTGGCAGTTTTCTTCCATGCATTGTGTTTTCCATAAATGCACAAAAACACACGTTTTGGACTCATCTGACCAGGCTACCTTCACTTTCTATGCTTGGATCCAAGGATGGCTCCTGGCAAAAACAGACATGGGGCTTCTAATGGGTTTCTTCAGGCAATAGCTTTCTAGTCACCATTGTATTATAAAGGCCAAATTTATGAAGTGCATGGCTGATAGCTTTCCCCTTTTGTCCCTTAAAGTTGTCTAACAAACCTCCAAGGCCTTGACAGAACAGCTAGATTTATACTAAAGTTGAATTACACACCCAGGCTCTATTTATCTTAAGAAATGCTTAAGTAAAATAAAAAAGGTATTTACAGTCATGACGTTATACAATTTTAAAAAGTGCATGGAGTCTGAGTTCTTTCACGGGGACTTCTAAATCCTTGCAACAATACTGTAATAGATGTCAAGGTTTGATCGTTCGCCGTCGTTTCGACACTTAAAAAAGAGAGTTTCAACTTTTCACTGGTACTGTGGGGCTTAAGGCTTTTCATTAGGAGAGAAAACTTCAAAACAAAGAACACTTGGTGTGTTAGCCAACCCTTTGGTCACGGAAGCTGCTTTTGCTTTATCCCCAATCAAGCTGATTCAGCCTACACTTAGGGTTTGTGTGGAGAAAGTGTCAATGACTGCAAATATCTGGACCGGAAAGTGTGTCTTTAATTAAAATGTCTCAGTATGCAAATTAACTTGGACCCTTTATATGTGACAGGGGCGCTAATAAGCACCGTGCACACATAAAAAACGAACGATATGAAACAACAGGGAGCATGTGCCCAGCTTGCCTACTATCAGCCTCATGCATTAATCAATATACTTCAGCCATAACAGCGAGGCCACGGAAGTCCATCTCTCAAACAGTGCATCAACCTCTGGGAATGTACGAAAAAAAATAAATGTAACCCGCTTTAGCTTCCGTTAAAAGCTTTCTATGGTAACTGAGCTTAAAAGAAATGTTGTTGGCCGGCATTGCTCCCAAGAAGTGTGAGAATTTCCCTTCGCTTATGCATCATATCTATGGCCATGGGACATTATTAAAAAAAGAAAGGTATATGGGGGGGGGGGGGGGTGTCTGCTCTGTCAGCAACTGTGTCTGGCCCACACAGACTACTGTGGCTGTTTGATAGCCTTTTCTATGTTTATACTGGGAAAAGAGCAGAAGTTTGAAGCAAGTAGCCCATTCTATTCTGGGCAAAGTGCAGGAAGCACAGTCGTTTTACTTTCCTCACCTTTACACATGTGGTTGTTTTGCGTATTCTCCCCTATTCTATCCTGACAGCGTCCTGACAAGGCCAAATCAACACCAGATTGTCCTACTGTGTAGACAAAAATATGGGCTACCTAATACGGTCAAGGAGCTCTGGTAAAGGTAAAATTAATTACTTTGTCATTATATACCGTGCAGTGCAAAGGTATTCACACCCCATGGATTCATTTGCATTTTGTGGTGCTATCACCACAAAAATATATGCATTTTATTAGCATTATATGTGATAAAACAACACAAAACAGTGCATGCATGAACTGGAAGAAAACTGTGTTTACCAATAAAAATCTGAAAAGTGTGGCTTATAATTCTACCTACTACCCCTTGCGTCGATACTTAGCAGCACTGCCTTCTGCTGTTATTGCAGCTGCTGTCATTTTTGGGGATTGTCTCTACCTGTTTGCCCAACGTTCTGTAAAATAGTTCAAACTCAGTCAGGTTTCCTTGACGGTGTCTCTGATGAGCAAATGTCAAGCCTTGCCACAGATCTTTTTGTGGGATTCAGGTCAAGGTTTTGACTGGGCCGCTCTCCCTCAAGAATGTGCCGTAGTTCTAGTTGTATTTTCAGAGCCGTTGTCAGAAGGTGAACCTCCCAGTCTCAAGTCTTTTGGCCTCTACTGCTTGATGCTTGCTATGTGGGACAAAAAGTTCCATTTCGGTCTCATATAACCAGAGCAACATCTTCCATGTGTTTGCCATGTCAACCCCCACGACTTTCAGCAAATTCAGATTAGGACTTCTTGTGGTTTTCTTTCAGCAATGGCTTTCTTCATGATTGCACAACTAAAAATAAATAAGCTTACAGATTTTCCCACCTGAGCGGTGGATCTACGTAACTCATCCAGAGACACCATGGGCCGTTTAGCTGCTTCTCTTTTAATTGCTCTTTTTCGCACACAACATTACACACAGGTGTACAGCGTTTACTAGTTTGGTGATTTCTAAAGGCAAATGATTGCATCGGATTTTATTGAGGGGTATCCGAAGAAAAAGGGGGGGGGGTGCATACAAATGCATTCCACACGTTTTTTGATTTTTATTATTTTAAAGTTCAGTGCTGAATTCGTCCCACGATAGTGTAGGCTACCCTATAAGAACATTATTGGGATATTACCCTCCTTATTTTCTCGGGTGTTTTCCTTCGTGCTCATAGTAAACTGTACGCCGTGAATTTCAAATGCACGGCATAATCTCTCCCTGCAGACCTGCTCACCTCTTGAATAGCCTCACTCTTTCTTCCCCTCTCTCAGTCGGTCAAAGGCAGATGGGTTGCACCCCCTCAACAAGGCGCCGGGGCTCCATGAGTGCTGTCTGAGGTCGAAAGTGTTTAGTTGATGGTTTCTAAACTGGAAGTGAGTCGGGGTTTTTTTTCTCTTTTATTTATTTTTATTTTTAGGGGGTCTGTGGGGGGGGGGGGGGGGCGTTTAATGCACTGTCGTACCTCGGCGGTTGCCTGGTAACGCGCTGGCAGTGGGCGCCGTAGAGATCTGTGTGGTGGGCGCTCCATTAAAACCGTTGGCGCTCCTGACCTTGGCGTCGTGAATGCGCAAAGCACACAGGCTGCGCGGAGCAGCAGATAAGAGCGAAGATCCGCGTGTTTGATATCCGAAAACCGGGGGAATATTCCGCACAGCCTCCCCTTTTCCTCTCCAGCTCCTTGATCTTGCGTCCTGACTGACGGGAATGGTATGATGGGATGGAGCGCGTTTCAGCTGGTGTAGAAGCAGGTGAGTTAACCTAATGATGCTGTTTTTTCCCCCTGCCTCTCTCTCTCTCTCTCTCTCTCCGTCTTGATTGATAACTGACATCTGGGCTGACCGTTCCAGCTAAAACCATTGCTCATTATGGCTTGGTCACCCCTTTTTTTCCCCTCGACATCTTCCTTCCATATCCGATATTATTTTTTTCCCTCCGTCCTAGACCTAGATTAAACAAGCTTCCCAGCCACACTGCGAGGCACCGCGCACACACTACAGCAGTTGTGTCGATGCTACCAGGGCTGTGGCTTGGTTTTCTCCGTGGGTTTGGTCCCTTGCGTTAATTTATGAGCCAGTGATTATTATGCTGAGTGCTCCCTGCATGCTCTCCTGATCCATGCATCCATCCCCGCTCCTGTCTAGTCCGCTGGCAGATTCTGGGGGGGGGGGGGGGGGGGGGGGGGGGGGGGGGGGGGGGGGGGTGACAAGATCCGAGAACACGTTTGTTCCGAGCCACTCGGATTGCAAGGACATTGGGAGCCCCGTCCCGTTGTTTGAAAATACTCGGCTCCTTTTCAGCTGCTTTCATTTCAAGCAACCTTCCCCATCACCAGCACCACCACCTTTCCCCAAGGTATATCAGAACACTGCAATCAATGCGATGTTGTCCCAGAGGTTTTTATTAGCGCTGAATTGGTGCTGAATTGTGTGCCTGTCGATACCGCAGGTATAGAAATAGTATTGGTGGAGTGAAACATTATTATAGCAATCACTCTAATAGGTTTGCAACCCGGAATCGAGTCAGCCAGGGTTTAGTCTGGTGTGTGGAGCAGAGGCACCTCCAGAAAGTTAAAAAAAAAAAGAAGAAAAAAAAGTGGTGGTCATATGGGGGTGGGGTGCACCAAAATCCAACATTTTCAACAGTGTTATAAGCTATGGGGTCTTGTCATTAAATGCAGGAGGTGAGGCTGGGAAGGCATCCCAATACGATGCTAAGTAATAGATGCATAATAAATTAATGAAATGATAAATAAGTAGGTAAATAAATAAATAAATGTGGAGGGGAAACACCATCCTGCAGTGTGGTTGTGAAACATTAAGATTTCAGTGTTGTTGTTTTGTTTTTGTTTTTCTAGGGACATGTCACCCGATAAATTCTGGGCTCGCTGCCTGCCTAAGCTGATCAGTAACGTGGCAGTTCATCCACTTAACAGTGCAATGGTTTACTTTTAAGACAGAGTCTGTCTGGTGCACACCATAAAGCTTTTTGTCCACAACTGTCCCACTATAAGCCAGAAGAGTGCTTCTTTCAGTGTATGCTACGATGCCTGTGAATAATGTCAGAATGCTTTATAGTAGATCTACCGAGAAAGCATAGCATTAGAATTTAACCAATGCACTGGGTGCAAGTATGTCAACAATTTTCTTTGCCAAGATTTTAATCAATGTGACACATTGGAAATGATCTCAGATTAAAACACAAACGATACCTTTCCAGTGGCCATGGGGCAAGTGGCGGGGTGCAGTCTGCACAGGTCTAGTTTAGTTCTAGTTATTTCAAAAGAAAAAAAACAGTAGCCAAGAGGCCCCTGGTAACTGAAGAAGCTGCAGAAACCCACAGGTCATGTGGTAGAACCTGTTAAACGCACAACCAATAGGTTTACTTTCCACATGTCTGCCCTTTATAGAAAATTTACAAGAGGAAAGCCATTGCAAAAAAGTCCATCTTCCAGTTTTCTTGGAAGCAATGCAGGAGAAACAGCAAATATACAGAAGATGGTGATGGAGGAGAGCTAATACTGTACATAGCCCTGATCACAAAATGAAACCATCACGGTCTGGGGCTTTTCTTCAGCAGGAACAGGGAAGCTGGTCAGAGTTGATGGGAGGAGGGATGGAGCTAAAGAAAGGACAATCCTGGAAGAAGACCTGCATAATACTTCAGACTGAGGCAGCGGATCCCCTTTCAGCAGGAGAACAATCATAAAACATACAAGCAGAGCTACTAGAATGGTATAGATCTAAGTCTGGATCTATATCTAATTGAGAATCTGGGACAAAACTTAAAGATCGCTCACCATCCAATCTGACCAAGCCTGAGATATTTTGCTCAGAAAACTAAGCAGAAAAACTCAACCTGTATAAATACAAACCTGCCAGGTACATGACTCAAAACCCTTGCTGCTGTAATTGCAGCAAAAGAAGGTTTTAAAGAGTATTGAGTCTGCAGTGTCTAATATCTAGGCATGCCATACATTTTCAGACTTTATTAGGCATTGAGAAAACCATTTGCATATTTTTTCCTCTTTGAATTCTGTGTAGTAATCCTAAGGCTTCATATACAGAACTGTGCAATAAGACATTCCCTGATAAAATAGAGTGTCCAAATAGGCTTTAGCAGTAGTGTGAATGTAACATGTAACAGACCACAAACTTCTCAGCAGGCGGCGATAGCCCTTACAGCTTTTGGAGAGAAGCTGTTTTTTAGTCTATTAAGGTTTGATGTAATGTTTCTGAAGCTTTTACCTGATGGAAGTGGTCAAATAGTGCTTTTCCCGGGTGGGTAGGCTGCAGCAATGCGTCTGGCCCTTTTCTGGACTTGGGCAGCATAAACCATGTCCAGATCTTGTAGATGGCGTCCCACAATCCCCTGCAGCTTTCCTCACCATCCATGCCAAATCCTTCCACTTCTGCACTGTGCAGCTCCCATACCACTGTGTGGTGAATGCTGAGGAACTTTATTCTGTCCACATGCTCCATCACCTCCCCCTGTATGCAGAGAGGAGCGTGTTCAGTCTTCTTGGACCTCCTGTAGTCCACTATGACCTCCTTGGTCTTGCTGGTGTTCAGAACGAGGTGTTCCTGGAGCACCACTGTGTGAGATTGCAGACCTCCTCTTTGCAGTAGGTTCCATCATTGCTGGAAATGAGAACCATCACAGTGGTGTCGTCCGCAAACTTCACAACCATGATTTTGGGGTGGATAGCAGACCAGTGATGGGAGAAGATGATGAAGAGAGCAGGGCTGAGGACACAGCCCACTGGCTGACTGAACTGACATCTTTGGGTAAAGTCTAAGCAAGATGATTTTGGTTAACCTTGCCTGCAAGATGAATTCTTGTGGTATTTGTGCCTTCACAAACACACGAGAAGCCATCTTGTACCACACTGTCTTCAACCGTTTGTGTCCGAACCAAAAACGGTTCGGGCCAATCACGTTGCAGTATCGTGGTTTAAGGCGGGACATACAGGTGCGACGAAATCAAGAGCGTTGGAGCCGAACCAACACAAACACAGCAGCGCAGGAGGACACACGCGTAGCACAGAAACCACAATTTCTTCTATGATAGTAGAACAGCAAGAAATGCCTTGACTAGCTGGGGTTTCTCATGATGCGTGCTGCTTACGTTTTAACTCTCAACCATTGGTAGGTGGGTACTAGGTGCTAGGTGTTGCTTCACTCAATCAGCTTGGAGAGTTCTGCTGGAATTCCTTTCTTTCCCTAAACAGACTCAAATGGAGCAGTCCCAGATTGATAATTTGCAGGACTAGAGTGCTACACATGGTCTATCTGGCTGGTCAGGTTAGTTTTTGGTATGATTTGTTACCAAAATAAAGTAGTCAATGTTGTTAGAATTCAACTAAAATTAAGCATTCAATTCACAGCCTAATACACTTGATGCCAATTGAAATGATTAAAATTATTTGAATACTTAATACCCACAAAATTCCTTTTTTTGTGTGTATGCCTCCAACAGAATCCACACTGGCTTTGCTGCCGGTTAAATTAGATGTTTGATTTGACATCAGATTGAAGCAAGATGCATGCTGACTGATACTCTGTGCCATGTCTGTTTAATTTAAAGGGCAATGACATTCATATTAGGAATTCATTTAAATTTTATAGTACCTCCAGTTGTTTTTAATCTTTTCTGTCACCGCTTCGTTGTGAATTGCAGGCAACTTACCAACACAATACCTTTTCCTAAAAGCAATTCTCCCCGACCACTGAAAATGAATCCCTTTCAATGCATTCTCTATGTCACCTTCATACCAGAAGATGCGGCCCTGTCCACCCTGAAGGAAACCAGGTTCTCTGCCATTTCCTTGTTAACGTCCTGGAAGCTTCACATCATTGTCATATAAGCAAATAGGTGATAGAGGAAAGCCTTGTCCTGTTCTCTTTTGTGCTTTGGCCGTAGGGAACATCCGTGACTGTTAATTAATACAGACAAAGCCGGGCCGGGAGCAGACGAGTCCAACTCTTCTCACATGAACCTCTGTGATAGCGCGAGAGGGAAAGTGATCTGATTTGTCTCATCGCTCACAAATTGGCAGGCAGTAATGATGTTGTTGCTAGTTGATGCGCAGCACCTGTGAAAGATAGACAGAGCCACGTTTTTTGTTTTTTTTTTACACGAGTGTGTGTGTTTACACTCCCCACAGTGCATACAAAATAGTGCAGAGGCAGAGGAAAGCTGGACGCATCAGGAATATGGTTAATTACTTTAACGAGTTAGTCAGGGGAAATTGTCCCCTCTTGTTGATAGGTTCATCAGATTAAAAATGGAGCTTGTAGCAGCGGTCTTCTGATGAAACTCATCAATAAATCTGATTAGGTTAACAAGCTTGTTTTTGCATTGTTCATTGACAGGCCAGTGTAAGACAGGTTGCATATTTTTTATGACAAACTAGCTAACTGGAAGACAAACAACCCAGCTGTTCCTTTCAAATTTGATCTAACGTCCAGCTTGTTAACAGTTTGCATTAAGCGACGTGGCGGCGATCAGGGGTGGGGTTGGGCTTGGTGGGGCGATTCCCCTATTCATTTTCACAGCGGAAGCAATAAATCAGTTGTTAATTCAGACCCTCCACAACCAACAGCAATCATTTCTACTGCTGCTAATATAAAATTGATTAATACTGTTCATATAACATTAATTAATTTTTTAATATGAATTTGATACAGACTAAGATAAATTATGGAATGAAACCATATCTAGAATAAACAGCGTGTAAATGTAGTAGTAATAGTCAACCCCTTATTGGACGTGATATTATCACGTCTTTGCCGCTCTTTATACAGTTACACTGACGGTATAATAAACTGATATTAGCTGGTTAATTATTGAGCTAATTGTTGATCTGTTCAGATAAGGCCTGGTATTGGGTGCTTTACAGATTTGCTGGTTTTTGCGCTGGAAATTAAAGTTATAATACATCATCAGAGATTAGAGATACTGTTACCCTAATAAGGTTGACAGATGCCACTCCTTTAGTTTATATAATATAATATAATATAATATAATATAATATAATATAATATAATATAATATAATATAATATAATATAATATAATATAATCCTGACTGTGTGGTGGGTCGTTATCCAGCCTTGTTTACCACAGTTTGAGTTGTTTTATACTTTGATTACTGCTTGCGACTTTAGATATGGGCAAGTTCGTACTAGTAGCTTTTTTCTTGTAGCTATGTACCGACTTTGGGAAATCAATATCTGCTAACATAAATGACATGTTCTCTTGTGTTTCCCATTTTGAAGAGGGGCCAAGAGCAATTGTCCTTTCTGCCTTGTCAAATTTATGCACCAAGAAAACTGGAAGTCCTGGAGTATTAATAAAAAAAATGTCAACACTCTAATCACATTATACAGGTAAAGACTAAATAAAAAAGGCACGCTATATTCATTTTGTAGGAACTGCATGAAGTGCTAAAAATTCTTGAAATCTAAACATTGGATTTTATTTATCCACTGAATGCATTTACTCAGATTAAAAGTTGGATTTTACAGATGAAGAATGTTTTAGCAAATACAGAATTAGTGTGATCTAGTCCTGTGTGTGATTTTAAGAATGTTAAAAGATTTTTGTTTGAAATCGGAAAATGGAAGATTAGGTTTAACGATAAATAAAATATTTCTTTCTAACAATCAGTTTGACTAATCATGGCGAAAGTAAAACCGAAATCTATTTCTGAAAAGAGCCACAGTAAAGAAGCCTTTAACTCAGATCGTCTGTCTGCATCCTGGAAGGTTTCCTCGAATATTTCAGCAAGCCTAAATTTAATCTGGTGTATGTGGAAGGTTCGGTGCCTGTGTGGTCCCATCAGACGTGTTTATTCTGGGAATGTGCAACACTTCCATTATGCATCTCTATGTCAGTATCTAACAGTGCTGCTTAGATGTACTGAAAGATACAAATGATGTATTCATCATGCAGCGGTTTTGAAAATGAAACAGTAAAACATAACCAGGTCAGGGGCTTTTTTTTTTATTCCTGGAGAGTGTGCCTTTTTAATCTCGCCTATAAATTAAAGAATTTTCTTTCATTTGCCGTTCGGCTTGTTCCTTTTACCAAAAAAAAAAAAAAAAAAATCAAAAGGAGCTTTAAGGCCTTTTATCTTGAGATGTGCTTTTCAGATTTCGGTTTTGCTGATAAGAAGATTAGTATTCTGTAGTACATACAGGCGTGAATCTTTCCAATTAAAAGCATCTGTTTAGAGCTTTGGGTGCCGGGAAATATTAGATTCTTTAACTCAAACAATCATCAATTATCTCCCCTTTTCCCTCATCTTGAAAATGCAAAGAGCGAATTCTATGCAATATGTGATTAAAACATGCAATTATTTGCAAATTTGCTAAACCATGTGATAAAAATAATTTTTAAAAAAGCAAGCTGAAAGCTGAAGCTGAAAATGTAAGCCTTCAAGAATAGGTGCTTGTTCCAAATTGGATCCCCATAGGTGGCTTTGAATCAGTTCTGAGTAGGCTTTGTTTATCACTGCGTGCCGTCATCTCTTCCTTTAAAACACTCGGTAAGCTTTTGAGAAAAGCTGATGCTAATTGCTGTAGTTTGGAAAGTAAAACAAACTGCTTGTTAGGCAGTTCTGGCTGCTGAGAATGCAAAACGCAACAGGTTTTTAAAATGATTTTTAAAAACAAGGCACACAATATTTGCAATATTTAGATTTTTTTTTTTTTTGAATAAACCGCAGGTGATCAAAATTTTGCATACAGTGAAACGATACGTTCTAAGTCTGCTCCATCATCCTCTCCAAATCCTGGTTGGGTTCAAACCTGCAAAGTCGCTGTGGCACTAGCCAAATCCTCCAGAAAGTCCAAAGCTTAGAAGGAAAGTTCTTCCCCAATTGTTGTTTTTAAAAAATCTTGGAAGTTCTCTATTGTGGTAATACCACAGCTTTTTCAAAAAGAATGTCCTAAATTTATCCTCAAAGGCTGAAAATCAATATGACACCAGTCATGATGGTGAATCTGTGCAAACCTTTAACCAGCACTGCATGTGCATCCTGTGATCAGACACTGTCCTTCCAACAGAAAGAAAAACCTTCCCCAGGAAAAGTGTCACATTTTGGTGGCCGAACCCATGCATCACAGTGATGACCACTTTTAAGGTGTGCAGCCTACTTGTCCCATGAGCAGCAGCGCACCTTATTCTATCAGCAGGTTATTGTTTTCTGTGCAGTGCATTGACGTCCTGTTCTCCTCTCTTGCTAAGAGGGAACCAGTACATAATTTAAAGATACAAAGTTTAACAGGATCATTTATCTACCTCAGTGAAGGTGCATTTCGGTCAAGGGTTTTCTTTTCGTAACCAAGGCTTACTTCGCATCTGTAGAAATAGTAATAAAATATGTTCTAAAGATTTTATGTGTTGCATATAATAAAAAAAAAATCTTCTTTCTTTTTTAGATTTCTATTTACATTTTCTTCCTTAACCGATAGCTTATTATTATTGCTAAACGTTCAAACTTCATGCTCAGTTTTTTTTTTTCACTTTCAGCATATGTCATGGATAGGATTCAGTTATATATCAGTGCATTTCTTTACTTTAGACAGAGTCCAAAGTGGAGAAATGAAAGTCTGGCTTTCTCATTTAAATACCTAATTATTGCATATTCAGTGGCCTACTAATTCTCCTACTGCTCTCTTCTTTTTTTTCTCAGATCTGTACGCACTGCCATGAAAACAGGAAGAAGGGGCTCTCCATTCCTGGCTGAGGTGCATTTGGATGTGATAGGAGCAATCGCTTGGATTTAAAGAGGAACCGAGCGATGCCTGTGTGACAGGGGTCAGTGCAGAGGGCCTAAGCAGACACTAGAGTGTGCATTTGTGTTGTGCAGCGGCACTGTCCTGCCCGTACCATGTGGCTGGCTACACTCAGAGGCCATCTGTTGCCTGCACACCTGCTACATCAGCAAGGGACTGCGACCATTGCTCACTGTGCTCTTCTTTGGTGGATGTTATGCTCCTACTGGTCTCTGACCAAAGCGACGAGCCAGAAATTCTACCCGACTGTGACCACCCAGTTCGGGAAACTGCGGGGCCTGAGGGTGCCCGTGCCCAGCGAGGTGCTCAGACCCGTTGATCAGTATCTTGGGATCCCCTACGCCGCCCCGCCTGTTGGCGAAAAGCGCTTCATGCCCCCCGAGCAGCCCTCCCCGTGGTCGGGCGTCAAGAATGCTACCCACTTCATGCCCGTGTGCCCGCAGAACATCCACAACACGGCGCCAGAGATCATGATGCCCATATGGTTCACCTATAACCTGGACACAGTAGCCACTTACATTCAAGATCAGAGCGAGGACTGTTTGTATCTAAACATCTACGCTCCGACGGAGGATGGTGAGTGGGTGGGGTAAAACGGGCAGCTGTGAGTCTCCATGTCTGTCGCCCACTGCTGCTGCTGCTACTGCTGCTGCTGCAGAATTCATTGTTCTGTGATCAACCCAGTCTGCGGCCGCTGCTCATGTCACTGCTACCACCAAAGGCTGATTTACCATTCAAATTAACGCCACCTTGATTTTACACGATGCCGTCGTCTCACAAGCAGAAATGTTTGGTTTGTGAGTTAGCATAACGCTCATCTGTACAGCATGACTTTACTAGCCTTCCTTCTAAAAGACGAAAATTGAACAAAGCTGTTTTTCGGCTTTAAAAATAAAATAAGAAGTGTTCCTAAGGGATACGCATGCTGGTAGGTTTTAAAAAGTTATAGCTTTAAAACTTAAAGCCAGAGTTTAAAAGACCCTTTAATGAGATGTCGGCGAAAGTGCCAGAGTGGCAGCAGTTTTCTCTCCCTGTGTGGAGCGGCGAGAGCAACGTGGCTTTCAAACAGCAGCAGAGTTTTGTGGACTGGAGCAGGAAAAAGACAGGGTGTTCAGTATAACGAATAGACAATGGATGTGTTTTATGGCCAGCGCTACGGTGATGCATTTGTCTCGCGTTAAAACGAACGGCAGATGCTCCAGTTCTAGTGAGACGTGTCTCAACGAACGGATCTGCAACATTTTCCCACAGGGAGTTATTTTCCTAAAATGTTCATTCATCCTGGCTGCTTGTTTCTGAATTATAGTTCAGAGGTTAGCCGACCTGTTCCAGTCACACCGATTTTCAACAATGCAACTTTAACCCATGAACATATCAAAGCAATTACCCTTTAAAGCTCTTATAAAGTCACTATAAAGTCCATGGAAAGGTGTCACTTAACACAGCAATAATCCCCCCCCCCCTCTTTTTTTGGGCTGCACACTGCCTGTCAGACTACTACACATTTCCCTGTTTCAAAGAATGTCAAATTTGGCTGCTTGTTAAAATAATTGTGAAAAACAACACCCGTCACTCTTATTAACGCTAGGAGGCTGCAAACAGCAGGTCTGTTAAAAATTCGATTGCAGACTGACTACCAGAGCAGATAGCCTGACTAATTAATGAGCTATCATAATCTTGTATTTGTCTTTCTCCGAAATAAGCACTTAAGAACTACTAATGAGTGGTGTTAATGTGATATTTTAGTCTAGTTATTGTAAAAATCAACATGCTAGTTTTTCCAACAAGATCGAGTAGATGATGCTATACATATTGTTTTAAGAGATTACATAAATATGATTAAACTAGTCTACTTTCAGAATCTCATCTTAGCCCTTCCCTTGTAAGGATAGCTTCAGAAATAAGTTTCCTTTATTCAAATTCTCTTCATATTAATGAGTCACTGTTTTGTTCAGACAGTGTGTCTGTCGGGGGCCAATTAAAGAGGCGCAGGAGTCAACTGTCTTCCGCATGTTGAATCCTTCCCTGTGTCTGAGCTGTGGAATGAGCCGGCGAGGGAACATTTTGTGTGTCTGCTGTGAATCTGTAGATTAAAAGAACAACGTAATTCGCCAGTAACGCTGCGTGACCTGGAAAATCCAGCAATGACTAACAGTTTCCTCCTAATTCGCGTTACTTCAAGGTGCTAATTAAGCACGTTTTCTGAGCGGGTTTCGCCCTCCCCTCTCAGGTGTGCGGCGCACTGCAAAAACGTTCAGCATTCAGCGTTGAACTGGGTTCTGCTTGTGTATGTGCCACACCGCTCTTTGAGACAGTTTTTTTTTTTTTCCCTCCCCGTGGTAGCATAGCAACAGCCGATAAACAGCCTGTTTGAAAGGGAGCTGTCCAAAATGGTGCAGCCCATGCATTTCATAAAGCTCCTCGCCTGAGTGCTCCCTGTAGGCCTGGCCACCTGGCGCAAAAGCAGGTCAATTAAATTTCTGTTTTTCAAATGCATTAGAAAAGCAACATGACCCTTCCGATCTGCACGCTTTTATTAATTTGAAATGCACCGCATGCATTTTGTGATTTCAACATTCATTCGCTGTTTTCTTTAAGGCTAATCTCCAGCACTTCTGAACAAAGCGTTTTTCCTGAACCCTGAGCGGCTTAGACGCATCCTCTGAGACGTTTGTTTTTTTCTTTATTAGAATGAACAAAACATTTTGTTTTTATAATGTATTCTGCAGTAATTTACTTGAGCAATCGACATGGCAGTTGCAGACCAAAATAATGAAAGACTCACCTTCAGCAGCTCTCATGTAATGGATCATTTCTGTGTCATCCCGAAAACCCACAGTGCTGCGAGAAAGCATCCCTCCCTTACGGATTTCTAATGTTTTTGCTTTTTTTTTTTTTTTTTTTGGTCACACTTAAGTGTCTCAGAACATTAACAGGTGTTATTATCAGACAAAGATTAACTGGTAACTACAAAAAGCAGCTTTCAATTAATGATTTTATTTATTAAGCAAAAAAAACAAATTAAAGAAAATAGAAAAGCAGCTATCCAAGCCAACTTGACTGAATGAGAAAAAGTTATTATCCACTTTTTTTTTAGAAAGCTGAGCTTTTCCAAATCCAGGTCTGATTACTGCTATACCTGTAGAATCCAGAAGTGGCTTCAACAGAACCTGCTTGACACATGAAGGCAGCTGGGAAAAAAAGCAACATATGATGCCCCCGTCTAAAGAAACTCAAGGACAGAAAAATAAGATTCAAGGCTAAAGTGTAGCTTGTCTTCCTGTTACCTGAATATTGTAATTAGTGTGTGATTAAGCTTTAAATTTGTTTGAAGCTTAGCCATATATCAAACCTGATGGCACTCCAGGTGATGAACCCTTGACAAAACAAAGGTTTACCGGACCACCACCAGCAGCTCACAGCCCAGACATGAGCTCAGACGGATCTGCGTCGAATCTCTGAAGGATCTCGGGTTTGGATAAAGTTGCTGGATGAGCCTCGACCTTCTAATGCTAACCATAGTGGGAGCCAATCATCCGCAAACGAAGATAAACCCAGGAGAGTGTTGAACAACACCAGCGACGAAGGTACCATGCATTTGGATCTCCAGCAGAAAGCCCTGAAGTAGATTGTCCCGCCATCGGTTCTTGACCTTCAGTTCAAGCGCACTTATGCAACAGGACAATGATCTGAAGCACTCCAGCAAGTTTCCCTCTGAAAGGGTAAAAAAAAAATAATAGTTTTAAACGGGCTAGTCAACAGGCTAAAAGTGCAAAGACCTACGTAAATGCAATTAAGATGCTGTGGCACGGCCTTAAACAGACTGTTAATTGTCTGACCCATCCGATGAGGCTGAATGAAGCCAACTGTTTAAACGGCAACCCATTATTAAATTTAGAGGAGCCTCCTAACTGCTTATTTTTTATTTTCTCAGCTAAACGTAAATATTGTAATTTGATTTAAAAGATTTAAGTGTGACAGAAAAATCAGAAACAGAAGAAATCTGTAAGGGGGGGAATCATTTTTCGTAGTTAAGAGCAAACAAACTTTTTCTTTGTTTAAAGCTCCCCTTTGCCATCTTTTTAACTGTCTGATGTTTTTGTTTTGTTTTTTTAAAACCAGATAGAGATTCTGGCTCTTTTCTCTTCGTTCCTCTTTGATTGGGGCGGTATATTAAATAAGAGGCGCAGTCAAATCTACCGTGCTTTTTTTGAATTTTTTACTTGTTTTTTTTTTTTTTCCTCCTCCTTTCTGAATCCCAGGAAGCCAGCACAAGAAAAGGGGGGCGGCTTTCTCACACGCTGAGATTCATATATCTGAAGGTATTTTTCTAAGAGCTCAAAGTCTTGATGCATGGATTCTTCTTGTTCAAATCCTTTTTTTTTTCCTTTTCCAAACAACTGTGTTGTTTTTTTTCTTTTTCTTTCTTTGAATGAAATAAAAAGCCTGATCTATAATGGCATAGGTTTTCTGTTAGTGCATCTCCTGTCCTGAATTAAGAATTGTTGCAGTGTTTTCAGTAAGTGCACCATCTCTGTTGTTCCACGCATTGATTCACTGACTGAAATATCTGCTTATCTGTCCTAAAGAAACTAATTTGTCAGTATCGTGAACTAGATCTCTCCCCCCCCCCACCTCCTTTTCTGGTTCACACAGCCAGAGAACAGAAGTTTAATGTAACATTGTGCTTCTGAGTTCAACATGCAATAAAAAAGAAAATGTGTTTCATTCTTGCATGTGTATGCTTAACATTGAAAGTATGTGTTCTTGGTGGCTCGGATCAAAGTCTCTTTCTCTCTACGTCGAACACAGAGATTTTTAGATTTAGTGCATATGGCAAGTCTGCTTGGGCCGACACCTCCATGTTCCATAAAGAACCGTTGATTAGATTCATAACTCTTGTCAAAGTGTATTTACCATGCATCTTTTGATTGTCATTACAGCTTTTATAGGGCGAGCCTACCACTCTGGCTTGCTTCCAAGTACATTTTCTAAACAGACCTCTCTCATACCTCATATCGGGCAGCCGTGATATAAAGTTTCAGCAACAGTTCTCGATTAATCCTCCACTTCAGCGGTGTTGTACCTGCACTCATTTGCTCAGTATGTGTGCATGTGTGTGTGCGTGTGTGTGTGCGCGTGTGTGTGTGTGTGTTGACGTTGCAGATATAAGGGACTCCGAAGCCCGACCTGTGATGGTTTACATCCACGGAGGCTCCTATATGGAGGGCACCGGGAACATGATGGATGGCAGCATTCTGGCCAGTTATGGGAACGTCGTAGTCGTCACGCTCAACTACAGGATTGGAATACTAGGTGATGACCCAGTGTGTGGTAACCCGTTTTATCTTAGCAACACCTCAGTGAATACTACGGTTTCCAAGCAGGACGAGCCCAAAGTTCAACAGGGCTCTAAGCAGAGCTTGATTTGGGAGCCCATTTGCAGATGAGGCCATCGCTCAGTGCACACCATCGCACTACCCAGCTTAAATGTTTGCACCTTCTGTATTTAATTCCTTAAAGGGAACATGTTGTGCTTTTTAATGCCTTCCTTTTCACATGGAAAGCATTCAGTTGTGGTCTATATAAAGTGGAACTGCAATGCTTTGGTCTGAACTCCTCGTCGTTATTGGTACCCCACAGCCCGTAAACATAACATAAAACATAATAGAGATGGGCCTGAAAAATATGACACAAACACAATACAAAGATATCCACGTAGCACCTTGACAGACTGAATGCAACTTTTCTGCACAACAAAAAATGTATTTAGGGGCTAAAAGACTGGATTTTGCATGACATGTCCACTTTAAGGAATTTACTGTTGGCTCTGGCTCACCAGATAACCACACGGCATGACATTAATATCAGCCAGATTATTTATTTTTTCAGGATTTTAATTTTTACCATTGTTGTTTTTCCACTTGTTTGTATTATTTGTTCAATGGACAGCACTTGGGATAAAGTGTAGAGTTGGTGATTTCGATGACTTGGCTCCCTCTTTGGCTCCAGAAGTCATCTCAGATGTCCAGCGCTTTTATGCAAACTGAGAAAAGTCAGAAAGGATGGGCTAGGTTTAATTGGTTCTGCTTGCACATATGCATATGGATATTTGCAAACAATTTTGCGTGTTCTGTCACACAGAGTCCACAGTTTCACGAAGTGTCCACAGTCACTCTGTGTAGCATATCTCCAACAGTCGTTGGGTGAGCGGAGGGCTACGCCCGGGGCAAACAGCAAGGCAGGCACCAGCTCCTACCTAAGGGGCAGAGAGAGACCAGTTAACCAGTTAATCTAACCAGTTAACCTGACAGGCATGTTTTTGGACTGCAAGGCAACAGTGCTACCACCTGCCCCACCGTGCACTAGTTCGAGAAGCTTGGGTCTTAGAGAATAACCTGCCACAGGGGTCATTTGTTTATAATTTTATCACTAAACCTTAAATGTATGCAAACTCTAACTGCGTTAGATCTCTGTACAATTGAATTGGCTCATGCTATTTCTTTAGTGGAATCACGATGCTAATTCCTTGTGGCACAAAGTCCTTTTTGCACCCAGTTTATTTCTCTTCCCGTGGATTTATCTGATCTGCACCAGATTATCAACCTTTGTTGTGTTTGAGAGTGAAAATGGTTTAGGTAATATATGCTGCAGCGTTCACAAGGCATTTACAAGGTCACGTGTTTCTGCTGCTTAGCTAGACCAGGGAATATGCAAAGGGACCGGGAGTACCTCTGATTTTTGCGTTATTTCATAGAGTTAAGACAGGCACATTAAATAGAGCAAAGTGACTATTCTGAGAGGATATTTCAGGTTTGATGAGCAGAACCACACCTCATGATGAACAAGGGCAATGCTCATGGACAACTATAGGGAGCTGACCACAGCAGTGAGACTCAGCAGGAGTGAGCAAAAGCATATTTACACCTGAGGGAAATCTGTCTCTGTCCACTCGGATTCCCTGCAGGGCAACCGGCTTGGATCAAAGATGTGCCTACTCTGTAGTGCATTGCCTTAATCTTGGCTTTGGCTCCGTTGCCTCTGTGTGTACATCAGGATTTCTCAGCACCGGTGACCAGGCAGCAAAGGGGAACTACGGCCTCCTGGATCAGATTCAGGCCCTGCGCTGGATAAGTAAAAACATTGGCTACTTCGGAGGAGATCCGCGCCGCATAACAGTCTTTGGATCTGGGATTGGAGCTTCATGTGTCAGTCTGCTGACGCTGTCCCACCACTCGGAGGGTAAGAATGTGACATTCAGCACACTTACAGCTACGCTGGCTTCATCAGTCAATATCTAGGTCATTCATTTCAATACATAGCCGACTGCGTTATCTCAATTTTTTATATATATATTCGTATTCAAACCAAGTATTTTTAGTTTTTGAACTTTCTTCATGTTTTATGCAAGGCTATGCATGCTCTGGCAGAGAGCTGAAGTGTTATGATGAGAGGGTGGGGTAAATGGGGTATTTGTTAAGTAAGTGATTGCTTTTGTTCCTCTCCACACAAACTAATCAGTCTAAAAGCTCCGTCTCCCCCCTAAAATGTGAAGCTCTTACAAGAGCCTGTTGTTTTTATAAAGTTCTCAGCATGCCATCGGGTCCACCAGAGAGATTTTTACCAACCGAACTGATTTGCTTTTCAGATACGCGGCGCTGGATCTGTTTACTATTGTGTGCATGTCAGCAAACTTAAATAGTTACTAAAACCAGCATTGATTTTTTTTTTTAAGATTTGGTTTCACTTTACTTCAAAATGTTAGAACAAGGAGCATGTTTTCAGGTAACCGACAGCGTTGAAACAAAAAAACAAGTCCTCAGATATTTAAATACGTTACCTTGCAAAGGTATTCACACATTAGCCATTTGAGATAATAACCACAAAGTTGGTGTTAATGCATTGGGCTTTCTCGTGATAAACCAAGACAAAGAAGCACGTGAAACGGAAGTGGGAGGGAAATTAGAATTTCAAATGGTTTTAAAATATTGTAATACACATCTGAAAAGGGTTGGCGTGGATTTTTTTTTTTCTGCCACTTAGTTTAAGATGTTGCAGAAACACCTTTAGCTGTAATTAGAGCTGCAAACCTCTGGGGTATGTCTCCATCAGATTTCCATATCTGGAGACTAAAGTTTTGTCTGTTCTTCACAAAATACCTCAAGCTTAGTCAGTTTGGACTGATGCTAACTTTTGTGTTAAGTCGGGACACAGACCGGATTGGATTTAGACATGTACTTTGACTGGGCCACTCAGACGTATGAGCATGCTTTGATCTAAACCATTTGTTTGCTGCTCTCGTTACATGTTTAAGGGTAGTTGCCCTACTGGACAGGGACCCCACGCCCCAGCCTCAGGTCTTAAGTTGCCTCTAAAATATTTTCTTCCATAATTCCAATGTATTCCATTAAATTATACCTACTGTTTAATCTATTTATATGCAATATTATCTACACATCATGTTTCACTGGATTGTCTGAAATAAAATTACTATTCATTCATTCACATTTATCTCCATCCATCATCCCATTAACTGTGACCAGATTCCCTGTGCCTGCAGAAGAAAAGCATCCCCACTGCATGATGCTGCCACCACCATGGTCCACTGTTGGGTTAGTGTAATTAGGGTGATTTGCAGAGTTACTTTTCAGCCACACATCGCCATTTGCACATAGACCAAAAAGTTATGTTTTGGACTACTTCCATATGTTTGGTCTCCTATGTGGCAAACTGTAAATGAGCATTTTAAGTTGGCAGGCGTGTCTTACAGCTGCGCGATCCCCGTGCGGATGATGGATTGATGAGTGCTCTGTGATGGGATATTGTTTTATAACCTAAGCCTTGTGATGGCCTTTCACATAAAATCCCGGTGAATATGTTGCAAGACACAGTGTAACCTGCTAATCAGAATCAGAATCAGACATACTTTAATAATCCCAGAGGGAAATTGCTGTAAACCAGGCATGTCTTCTTAAAAAAACTTTCCGTCAGTGACGATTCCATAAAAATACCCAAAGACAGAGCCGATGTAACCCACCCACACTGCGGTGATTACAGCCCCTTGAAAAGCGGGTAACATAAGGTCAATGCATTTGAAAGATCTTCTCTCAAAGCTACCTGCAAGCCTCAGAGGTCTGTATTTCAATATGTGGGGTCCTCTTAGAATTGAACTCGCCTTATTGTCGCTTTGCCAATCACGCAGCTTGTTTATTGATGCAGGAAAGGAATCAGAAGAAGGGCAGGATTTGTGTGTGTGTGTGTGTTTTTCCATCACTGCCAGGGAGGTTGTGGCAGCTGTCCTTTGTGGGGATTTGTATTGGATGTGCTCACTCGCTACAGCATTTGCACAAAGACCTCCAGCTGTCTTTGAAGCAGACCGGCTCACTGCTGCCCTGAAATTGAGAGGGGGGGAGGGGGGGGGGAATTATTATAAAGAACAGCAATAAATACAGAAAGTAGCCCTACTGCTGCTCTATTCTTCCACTGAACGTAAACCTTAGCATAACATTCCGATGAATTGTCTGGTTAGGGCGGTGTACTTTTTCCATGCAAATTCCCCGGAGACGGAGGTGATAAAACGCATGTAAACAGTTCAAAAGAGCAGCTTGTTCTTTGTATCAACATTGAGGGATCAGGGTTACTGCATATTCAGCTCCCTGCACACACACACCCATCCCTGTACAGTTGGCGTCAGCACTCTGTGTAAGCCCCGCAGCTTGTTAGAGACACCATATTAACGATTCTACAATTACAGTATGTTTGCAAAGAACTAGTGGAGTAAAAAACCTGACACCCACTCGCTGACACAGTGCTGCAAATTGACCAGTATTTTGACACGCGGCGATGGGATCTGCATAGAGGGGGAGACACGGGAGAGATACTAGAGGAACAGCAGGGGAAACACAGGACATTTTAATCGTTGTATTTTCCCCAACCTCCCGTCTGCTGTGGTTTTATCTCTCTTTGGTCCTCTGCGTCCTCCTGGCCAGTCATCAAAGCACGTCACAAGTTTCCGTTCTTGTTTTCATCTAACAAACGCTCTGAGGTCCCTCTATATTTTTATGATGGATTCTTTGAATTTTAGTTTTACTTCGCTGACGTAAACGATGTAAAGTCTGGCCAGAATGCGCGTTTTGGGGTAACTTTAACTTCAATAGTTTGAATAGCTTTTAATGTCTTCAGGTTTTTAAACATGCGTATTAAATTAAACAGAATAATCTGATTCCCTTCTGCATTATTTGTGCCATGACTCGCATTCAGAATGCGTTTATATATTTAAAAAAAAAAGTCCACAGTGGAAATCCCTTTCGTGTATATTGTTTTTAAATAGTCAAGATATTATTTTTTTCATGTACTATAAATCTACTAAATTGCATATGGGTTGGAAGAAGTGCAATCATAAAAACAGCAACAAAATAGTGAGCAATTTCCGTACGTCTGGGCAAAAAAGATTTAATTGAACAGAATCAGTGTTGCTGTCAACCACCATATGTGTAAATGCAATTTGTGTATATGGGATGATAAAAAAAACGGTTGGTGTAATATGAATCATGGTTTTGCTTAGGGCTCTTCAAAATGAAGCATTCATTAGGTTAAACGCAAGCTGTCATCCTGTGCTGTTATTATTATTGTTATTTTTTTATTATTTTTTAATTTTCTCTTCCAAGGTCTGTTCCACAGAGCCATCATCCAAAGCGGTTCGGCGCTGTCCAGCTGGGCCGTCAACTACCACCCAGTCAAGTACACTCGCATGCTTGCTGAGAGGGTTGGCTGCAATGTGTTGGACACTGTGGACATGGTGTCCTGCCTGCAGAAGAAGAGCGCCAAGGAGCTCGTGGAGCAAGACATCCAGGCCGACCGCTACCGCGTGGCTTTCGGCCCCGTCATTGATGGCGACGTGATCCCGGATGACCCGGAGATCCTGATGGAGCAGGGGGAGTTCCTTAACTACGATATCATGCTGGGCGTGAATCAGGGCGAGGGGCTGCGCTTTGTTGAGAACGTGATGGACCTAGAGGACGGCGTCTCCGGCAGTGACTTTGACTTCGCCGTGTCCGATTTTGTGGACAGCTTGTATGGCTACCCGGAGGGTAAGGACACCCTGAGGGAGACGATTAAATTTATGTACACGGACTGGGCCGACAAGGACAACCCGGAGACCAGGAGGAAGACCCTAGTCGCCCTCTTCACTGACCACCAGTGGGTGGAGCCATCGGTGGTGACGGCCGACCTGCACGCCCGCTACGGCTCGCCCACGTACTTCTACGCCTTCTATCACCACTGCCAGAGCCTCATGAAGCCCGTGTGGTCAGACTCGGCGCATGGAGACGAGGTGCCCTACGTGTTTGGCATCCCAATGGTGGGTCCCACGGATCTGTTCCCCTGCAACTTCTCCAGGAATGACAACATGCTCAGCGCCGTGGTTATGACGTACTGGACCAACTTTGCAAAGAGCGGGTGAGTTACGTCAGCAGTTACCACAAATGTGATTATTTATTTATTTTTGTCCTTCTAATTCTTATTCACCATCTAATTTAACATTCCTGTCTCGACTGAGAAGTAACCTCAGCGCTGGTTTCGCTCTGAAGTAGAGGTCGCTAATTAAGTGAAGCCTGAATTCCCTCTCAGATCTCTCTCACCCTCATCTCAACTTTTTCCTTTGTCATTAAACTGAAACTCTCCCGTGAATTTTTTTTTGCCCCCCCCCCCCCCCCCCCCCTCCCACACTTTTTATTGAATTCCTTAGAGTCTAAAAACTGAAACGTGAGTCTGCTTCCTGAGCTGCAACTCATATTAAGGGTCCCACGTGTCAAAAAGTCTTTGAATTTATTCAATTTTCTGTTCTTTTTTTTGTCATCTTTTATCCTGAATGCAACAACTGCTGAGATCTTTGTTCTATTTAGATGTCCAGCAGTAGCAGGTTTTTGCTTCCCATTAATCTCTCCTGATGCAACTGTAGTGCTTGTCAAAGATATAGGAGTGCAACATTGTCTAGTGAATGGAAAACAAGGTTTTCAAATAGTGTGGTGCATTTATCTGGATTGATCCCCCTTAACGCTGATACCCTTAAATCAAGTCAAGTTACACTTCTTGCCTTGAGAAGTCCCCCTGATTAACCAGTTGGGTCTACCGGTGTCTAATTTAATCTCAGTATAATGCAGCTTTTCAGTGAAGGGCTCAGAGGCTTGCTGGAGAACATTAGTGAACAAGCAGCATCACGAAGAGCGGGGAACACAGCAGACAGGCCAGGGAAAAAGACTGAAGCATGGTTGGGTTATTATGAGAAAAGAATAGAAAAAGGGTGGCTCAACAGCAACATGGCACACGAAATAACAGAGGAGCAGCAAAGAGGTCCATTGTGACTGTGGAGGAGCTGCAGAGATCCACTGCTCAGGTGGGACGATCTGTTTACAGGACCACTGTTAGGCATGCCCTTCATAAACCTGATCTGTAGATGAGTGACAAGAAGAATGTCATTTTTAAAAAGTAAGCCATAAGAAGTTCCTGTTTGCGCTCAGCTACTCGTTATGTAGGACAGTGTTTTTCAACACTGTAAATTTTTTTCATTGAAAAAATCACGAGGCACACCACCAACCAAAAATGTTGAACAAATGATACTCTGTAGCCGCCTATATTAACAATGTAGTCATTCTTATCAAAGTGTCTTGAATAGGAATCAAATAAACATTAAAAAATATATTTTTATCATCTTTTATATAGTTTTCAAAAAATCTTTTTGGACCAATTAGGTGAAATTGGATAATTTTCCACGGCACACCTGACGATCGGTACAGTGGTTGAAAAACACTGATGTAGGAGACGGAGCAAAGATGGAGGAGGTGCTCTGGTCAGGAGAAACCAAAGAGGAGCTCCTTGGTGGAGGTGCGTGGTGAATAAGCACAGCTCTAAACACTCCTACCCCACAGCAGGACTTTACGGTGGCAGCATCATGCTATGCTGCGGGGTAACTTTTCTTCAGGAAAGACCGGGGAGCTGATGGGAGGATGGGTGGAGCTCAATACAGGACAACCATGGAAGAAAAATGATGCAGCACTTTATCTTTTTTTAAAGTTTGAACAGAAGATGTATTGTTTTCCTCCCTGGTCCCAATTATACACTGGTTTGTGTTAGTGTATAATTTAAAACACCCAGTAAAGTACACTGAAGTTTAGTCTACACGGTTTAAGTTTTTAAAGTTGCTGAATGCTAAAATCTTTGCCTAAAATGAGTCCTAGCAGATTAACCAAAACGTGGCATAGACTGGAGAAATTATAAATTGAACCAAAGACGTTTTCCAGTGGCAAAAAAAACAATATAAGGGGGAAAAGTAATATGTCACCAGGATGTTTTTTGCTAATTTGTCTCATTCTGGTGTGTTTGTATCATCCCCTGCTGGCTGAAACCTTATTTATCTAGAGGATATTCTCTGCCCCATTGTTTTTGATGGAGAGTCCTGTCTAAACATGCAAATCCAACATCTCCCCTCGGGGCCTCAGCTGTGTGATCTGATAAGTTTTGGAGCCACAACGTAATTTCACCTTCAATCGAAAGTCACTGACCTGTTCAGTGGGACCGCTCATGCAGTACAGATAAAGACTTGTAGTCACAGCACAGAACAGCTAAATCTGGACAAACTTCTGTGTTTATAGTTAAAGGTGATCAGATTGAGGAAGAATGTCTTGATTTGCTGTCAGTCATGCATCTAATGGGACCTATGAACCCAACCTAAGGATGGCCAGTAAATTGTTTTATGCAGAATAAAATCTAGATAAAAATTTTCTTAGTTGTCTGAATGCCATTTAGGCACTTTCAGATGGAAAGAATATCTGCATTTTTCTCTTTTGGATCTTTCATTTCTCATTTTAGTATTGATCTGACTAAAAAACAAGCATTTCTATCATTTTCTTTTTAAAATTTTGAGATCTTGGATATCAAATCGAAAATTACCTTTGAAATAGTTTTCTATGGGTCACTAAACGATGCTTAGCATTCAAGACAAAGCTCTGCTTTGATGCCGACTGTTAAAAAGAAAAAGCTAGAGTTCAACTGTGTGAAGCTCTACAGGCTTTTTTTTCGAAAGCAAAGCCTTACTGGGTTTTTTTTTTCTTTCCCCTGAGCCAAGAGACACTTAAGTGAGTTTCGCGTTAGTGGTGGAGTCCTCTGCTGCTTTGCTGGAAGTACTCTACAGCTGCAATAAATCTTTGTGTAGGTTGACCCCGGCAGAAGGTGAGAGCACAGCACGGGTCGCTGTGGGCCGCTAATGCTGCTGTGCACGAAGAAGCGAAAGCTGTGCCTATGAGGAGAGATGGGAATATTACATTGTGTGCGCCTATTTACCTCTTTTATTTGTACAAATCAGTCTTCCCTTTTGATAGGTTTATAGAAAAGCCTCCCTAATTGGATGAACATGGCTCCATTGCTTGCCTTACAAAGGTATTCATGCTCTATGAATTTTACACATTTTTCATATTACAACCAAAAACTTAAATGCACTGATTGGGATTTTATTTTGGGATTCGGTGATAGAATAACAAAGTAGTGCAAAATTGTGTAGTGGAAGAAAGAAGATACTTGGTTTTCCAAAACATATTTCACAAATGGAAATCGGAATAGTGTGTTGTGCATTTGGATTCAGCCCCTTTTGCTCCGATGCCTCTAAATAACATCCAGTGCATCCAATAGCCTTCAGAAGTCATGTAGAGAATGGAGTCTGTGTGTGTGTAATTTAATGTCTGTACAAATATGACTGGTCTAAAAGGCCCCCAGAGGTTTGATAGAAAGCATTAGTGAACCGACAGCGTTATGAAGACCAAGGAGCACAGCGGACAGGTCAGGAATAAAGTTTAAAGCTGGGTTAGATTATATAACCACATCCCAGGCTTTGAGCATTTCATGGAGCGCTCTTCTATACATCATCTGGAAACAGAGCAAATGTGGCACAACACAAAACCTACAAAACATGGCCTCTAGAAATGCCAGAAAAGTAACGCTGCATATCGCCATGAATCTGCAATCGTCATCTTGAAACATGGTGGTGGCAGCATAATGCTGTCCTTGCTTTTCTTCTGCAAGGACAGTGAAGCCGAGAAAGAGGTTCACCTTTCAGCAGGACGGCGGCTCTAAACACGCTGCCAGAGCTGCAAGTTTATTTAGGTGTAAGAGTGACCCAGCTAAGATCCAGAACTGAATCCAACCAATAATCTGTGAAAAGGCTTGTAAAAGTACATTTACAGACACTTTACATCCTGCCAGACTGAGCTTGAGCATGTTTGCACAGAACAACTGGCAAACGTTGCAGTCTAAGAGTTTGTAAAGCTGGCAAAGAAATACCCGGAAAGACCTGCAGCAGTAATCGCTACGAAATGTGACTCTACAGTATTGACTCAGGAGACTGAAAACAAGCACACCTCCACCCTTTTCATATGTTTATTTTTATATATATATATATATATATATATATATATATATATATATATATATATATATATATATATATATATATATATATATATATGTGTGTGTGTGTGTGTGTGTGTGTATACTCCCTTCCACTTCACAATTATGCTCTACTTTGTGTTGGCCTATGACATAAATACCCAGTAAAATACATTGAGTTTGTTGTCAACATGTGGAGAAGTTCAAAAGGCATTACTTTTTATAAGGCAATACATGTCTGAAATATAATTATTATCAATAAACACATTTTAGGAATGGTCCATAATTTGTTGATTGAAAAATATTCAAATTTTAAATGTTTGAGTAATGCTAGGATCCTACATTAATATGCAGGCCTTTACTTTGAGCTTTGCTAGACGACAAAACAAGATTTTGCTAACCTGAACTTATTCAGTGTTCTCTGCTGACCTTATCTGTGCATAAATGCTCTAAATGCAAATACTATATATGCTGTATTTACAGCACTTGTGCATCTGTGCATTTCTGCTTAGATGCTAAATTGTATTTCATTACCGTGTATATTTATCCATGTGTAATGACAATAAAAGTCTAATCTATTCTAAACTAATGTATTCATGAACCTACGGTTTATGTTGCTTGCTAAAGTTTTCTGTGTTATATTCACAGGGATCCGAACAAGCCGGTGCCCCAGGACACTAAGTTCATCCACACCAAGGCCAACCGCTTTGAGGAGGTCGCCTGGTCTAAGTACGACCCCTATGACCAGCTGTATCTGCACATCGGCCTGAAGCCCCGGATCCGTGACCACTACCGAGCCACTAAAGTGGCTTTCTGGAAACACCTGGTCCCCCATCTGTACAACCTCCACGATGTTTTCCACTACTCATCAACCACCACCAAAGTCACCCCTCTGGACCCCACCCAGTCCAACGGCAAGAGGTCCGGCAGCACTGGCCGGCCTCCCATGTCCACGGCCCACGGCGAGGGCGACGGCGGGAGAGAGATGGGTCCTCTGATCATGCCCAACCCCAGAGATTACTCCACAGAACTCAGCGTCACCATCGCCGTGGGAGCGTCGCTGCTCTTCCTCAACGTCTTGGCCTTCGCTGCTCTGTACTACCGCAAGGACAAGCGCAGTCGCCAGGAGACGTCCCAGCAGCCCAGCCCCCAGCGTGAGAGCAAAGGCAACAACGTGAGCCACACCAACACGGTGGACGAGACGCTGTCGTCTCAGCAAAGGAGCCCGTGTGAGGCCCTACACAACCCTCTTCACGCCTCTCCCAGCTACTCTCTGAGCCAGCGCCGCTCGCCTGACGACATCCCCCTGATGACCCCCAACAACATCACCATGATCCCCAACTCTCTCATGGGTCTCTCCAACATGAGTCCGTACAGCACCTTTCCCGCTGGCTACAGCTCCACGGGCCTGCCCAGCACCCACTCGACCACTCGGGTATAGCCTGGCAGGAGGCGCAGGAGGCGCAGGCGGTGGCGGCGAAACACGAAACGGGAACATTTAAAGCTGTATTTAGAATGTGTACGTAAATTAGGATCGAATATGTTTGTCTTTTCCAAAGGTGTGCAACCACCAACATCCTGCCTTTGCGCTCTCATAGTAGGAAGTCTTACCTGCAGAGTCATTTTATAATAATCATTGCCGGAGGCAGTTCAAAAGAAAGAGAGGTGCATTTCATTTTCCACTTTCTGGAACTTTACCTAGCAGGAACTTAGTATAATGTTTATACAGTTGGATTTGTATGGGAAGCTTTTTCTTACTCTGTGATCTCTGTTTTGCTCTCGTGGAACAAAGGGACACTTACGACTCATGGCGGCCGGAGAGGAGTCCTTGGGAAAGCAGAGAAGCATTACTACTGTTGCTATTATCCAGCTATTTTATACGCATTTCTCATATCATATTGCTTATTATGAAAAGGTATTTTTAATGTAACTCCTTTCCAAATGCCTTGTACATCGCTTAAGCACTGAAGTATTGTGGATCCGTAGCTGCGGTGGACGCACGACGGCCACGCGCGTTCAAAAGGTCCGACTCAGCCAAAATGTTCCGGTCCAGTGGTGCAAGTACGGAGCCCCGCGCGTGTGTGTGAGTGGGTCGGTGTGGGTGTGTGGGTGAGCGGGTGTGCTTAAATCTGTGCTACGGAAATGTAAATTAAGCGTCATTTAAAATTAACCTCTCAGTTTTGCATATGTAGTGTTGTGTATTTTCTTGTAGTCCACTTGGGTACCCTTGCTATATTTTGGCTCTATGTGATTTTCATTTCCTTTTCAGCGAGGTTCACTGAAGGGATATAACTTCTGCTTCACTATAAACAAAATATTGCTTAACATGTGTTTTCCTATTCTAACTAACTCATGATTTTGGCTTGGCTTGTTTGTACAGAATAAACTTAGACTGATATTTGATTTGTTGTTTGTTTATGGACACTGTACGCCCTACAGAGAGACAACTGTAATTACTTTCTAGCTGTATATATATATATATATATATATATATATATATATATATATATATATATATATATATATACTTCAGTTATTCCTCATTTGAAAAGAAAAGAAAAAGGAGCTTTATGACTCTTTATGGCAAAACAGTGCTCCTTCTTTACGTGTTTTGGACCCTGCTCTAGTTATATCCAGGGGTTTTCCAACACTGAATGGATATGATGGACATGAAGAACTGAGCTTTGATTTCTTTGAACCTATCATAACATTGTTTAACCTAAATGAGACACCTATTAAAAGATTTTTGAAACTAAAGAGGGTTCTTGTCAAGCATTGAGACTGTGTGCCCTTAAATCCCTTTTTTGGTGAAAGGTGCTCCGCGGCGTCTGGTTCTGCATCCAAAACCTCTGAGAGGATGGAGTATGAATGAAATGATATGAAACATTTGAATGTAAAAGCTAAAAAGGGAGAAATGTTGTAGTGTGAAGATTAAAGAGACCTAAGATCACACCTGATAAACCACAATTGTTAAAACATTAATCTCCAAAAGGGCGGTGGTGTTGGAGATTATGGAAATTATTATGGTGCTGTAGTGTTCTTTTAATTCCCACTAAGATAGGAACAGGATGAGTTTCTACGTGTCCATGTTCTCCTGTTTTAACTAAACAGGTTTAATTCATAGTACATCCAAGACAACACACAAAAAAACTAAACCCCTGGGTTGTTTCTATAATCCATAACTCCGTGGTTCAAGCTACATAGTTGGAGTGTAGCTCCATAAATGTGTAGCACTCTTCGTTCTGCACAATATCAATCTGGGTCTGCTTCGACTGAATCCGTTTGGGGAAAGGAGGAACCTTCAGCAGAATTCTCCGAGCTGACTGGGTGAAGCAACACCTAGTACCCGCCTACAAAAGGTTGGTTTTAGCCAATCACGGTATCAAATTAAAATGTTGTAATCAGCAGGCGTCATGAGAAACCACAAGAAGTTACGTTGGTCAAGGCGCGCTGATGTGGAGAGTGACACTCGTGACAATCGTGCAGCAACGTGTGCGTCCTCCTGCGCTATCATGTTTATTTTGGTTCGGCTGTGGGCTCGACACATCTTGCTTTCGTCAGAACTGTATGTCCCACCTTAAACCATAATACTGGAATATGATTGGCCGATCCGTTTTGGGTCAGTCTCGCATGGTTGACGCGGCAGCGGGACAAGATGGATTCTTGTGCGTTTGTGAACGTACAAATACTGCGAGAATTCAGCTTGCAGGCAAGGTTAGTATTTATGGGGATTCTTGAGTATTCCTCCAGAAGCACATTTAAGAGGTCAGACACTGATGTTGGACAAGAAGGCCTGGTATACAGCCTCTAATTCATCCCCAAAGTGTTTTTCTCAGGTTGAGGTCAGATTTCTGTGCAGGCCAATCACTTGCTTTGACACCAAACTCTCTCATCTCTGTTTTTATGGACCTTGTTTTGTGCATAGTCCTGGTCCATGATATTACACGCCCCAAATCTCAGTTGCTGTAGGTCCCAGTTGCTTCCACTTTGTTATAATCACTCTGAGAGTTGAGTGTGGAATATCAAGCAACAAGATCATTTAACAAATGCACTTACTGCATAGGTAGGCCCTATCCCGGTCCCACACTGAAATTCACTGAACCCTTGAGAGCGACGCATTCTTATTGTTTGTAGAACCAGTCGGCATGTGTCGTTGCTGGATTTCATGCACCTACATGAAAGTGATTAGACACCGGAATTCAATTATTTCAGTTTTAGCGACATAAAATATTCAACATCCCGACCAGACTTTACTGAGCCTACTCCCCAGGATGAAATGACAAATGGTGTGATGATGACGTATAATGTTGGTAATGTCAGTGGGTCGTTTCAGTGACTTCTGTTCACACTAGAAGACGAGTTTGTTCACTAAAGACATTAGCATGTCACCTGTAAAGTAGCTAAAGCAAGCTAGCACTAGCTATGCTCAACACGATCGCTTTGACCAAAGTGTTGGTCATACAGTCAATACAGACCGACAATATTTCACTGAGACTGAGTTTTAATGTTATCCATTTCAAATAATGGAAATGGGGACATTTCCGGGGGCAGTGGAGGAGTTACAGAGATCCACGGCTCAGGTGGTAGAACATGTTGGCCTGTGCAGCCTTTATGGAAGAGTTACACAATTGTTAAATTAGTAAAAGAAAGCCACAAGAAGTCCCCCTATGAAGTGTGCCACCAGCCAGAGGACACAACAAACATGTGGAAGAAGGTGCTCTGGTCGAGTGTAACCAAAATGTTAGCATAACGTTATGTGTGGCAGATCAGGTGTTAGAGTGGCCTCACCAAAGCCCAGACCTAAATCCAAATGAGATTCAACGGCAAGACTCGACAATAGAGTTTCAAAGATGATTAAAACGTTTTTTGAATAAGTCTTATTCTCCACGTGCGCAAAGCTGTGGGAGACAGACTTTAAATGCAAAACACGTTTTTCATGTTTATTTGTGAAACACTTTGAAAACCATGTATTTTTCTTACACTATAAAATGATAACATCGTTGGGTTGATAACATAAAATCTAACTGCATGGAAGTCTTTGGTTGTAGCATGAGAAAATACAAAAAAAGCACAAAGGGGATATACACTCTTGCTAGGGACTGCCATGAAGTAGCAACCAGTCATTTCTTTGACAGACTCCAGAAATTACATGGCCTCGCTGTAAGACTATCAGACTGCATCTGCCCCAAGCAAACAGGGGGAACTTTTTTTTTCTTCTTTCAAGCTGTGTGACTGCTTGCATACCCTGCAGGCTTCAAACACACAGCCTCACACCGCTCCTGAAATAATCACAAAAGACAATCAAACATACAGGCGAATAGGGCGCCCAGCTGGAAAACAGCTCAGCCTGAACTTTACTTCATCACTCAGCAAACCAAATAATTTCAGCTCTCAACACGGGAGGTCATCTCTGCTAAATGATGAGGGGTTTGTTTGCTTGCTTGTCTGATGGGTGTTTGTTTGCATGCTTTGTCACAAAAGATAACATAAGAAGCATAGTGGTAACAGGGTGAAAATAAGGGTGCAAACACAGTGAAGGCCCGTGCATATCGCTGCATTTAGTGTGTAAATATTAGCAAGTGCATCTGCTTCACAGCAAACAGCCACACAGACCACTCACAGAAACACCCCACTGCAATTGTGTATCTACGTTCTGCACACACCGTCCCTTACATGCTATTGAGATGATGTAGAGTGCATTTACACAGCTGTTTATGCATTATAGACTAAAGGTGATTATGCAAAAAGAAATAAATGATATTTTCAAGCTTCACGGCATCTGGAAAATTAAAGTCTATTTGTTTGACATTAGCTTATGTAACATCCTGCGTGTTTTATCCAGCCCTAATATGGGCTGTCCTATTATTTATCGTCAGAGCTCCTCACATCACTGACCACAATCAAACTCAGCTTTTGCAGTGTAGTTCATTTATAAATAATCTTTTTTTTGTGTGTGTTCGTGTGTCACCCAAGCAAGCGAGACCTCAAAGATTGTTCCTGCCTGATCCTTTTTATGATGCCTGTGTCTCTCACACGGCTCAACATGCGAAGCTGGCAGCCGATCAACATCAGAGGATAATTGATCTTCCAGGTCTCCCTCTGTTGTAGCTACTCCTCCATGTTTTTTTTCTCTCTGATATTTCATTAATCCTTTCTACGTTCTGATTGCTTGATCTCTAACCACTTTAGCAGATAAACGGACGGAGAACGGAAACTAGAATCCACGGAGCTCTTTTTTTCTGAAGATACCATCATAAAAGAAGTCAGTTAATGTCCGTGAGCATGTCAGTCCCCAAAAGAGTTATTCAAACAGTTGTGTGTGTGTGTGTGTGTGTGTGTGTGTGTGTGTGTGTGTGTGTGTGTGTGTGTGTGTGTGTGTGTGTGTGTGTGTGTGTGTGTGTGTGTGTGTGTGTGTGTGACAGCCTGAGATAATTATGGTGTCTTGCAAAGTGTTTGAATAGGTATGACATGCAATTAAGATTAAATTTAAGTAAATTCAATTTTAATTGCATAGTACCTTGCAAATCCTCTCCCAAGCCCTTGAAGCTTTTCACATTTGTCACCTTACAACCACAGACTTCAGTGTGTTTTATTGGAATTTCATGCGATATACCTAGACAAAGTCACATATGATTGTTAAACGGATTGAAAATGATGCACATTTTTCAAGATTATCTGCATGTACAAATTTAAAAAGTGTCGTATGCATTTGTATTCAGACCCCCTGAGTTAATTCTTTGTAGAACCACTTTTCAATCTAATTACAGCTGCAAGTCTTGTGGCGTATGTCTCTAACTGCTTTGCACACCTAGTGTGAAGGTTTTACCAGGTTAAGTCTGGCTGGATGGAGAGGATCTGTGAACAAAGTTCCCATTGGCATCTTGGCTGCATTTCTGACTGATTCTCTTCTAGCCTTTGCTTGTCATTTGGGGTAGTGTAGATGTCCCGATGTCTTGATAATATGATTGCAGTTGTGCCACACTCTTCCCATTTCCACATGATGGATTAAAGGCAGCTTTGTGAGGTGTTTGAACCTTGACATTTTGTGGTGTGCTCCTTGGTCTTCATGGTGCTGTTTGTTCACTAATGTTCTCTAACAAACCTCGGAGGCCTTCACAGAGCAGAGATCAAATTACACACAGGTGGACTGGATTTATTCTACTTTAAGTGACTTCTGGTTGCACTGTATTTAAGTAATGGTTATCAGAGTAAAGGCAGCTCATTAACAAGGCCACGCCTATTTTCGGATTTTTTTTTCGCTTTGAAAACTATGTATCCTAACCATTCAACTTGAAAATTCTGTGTTACGTAGGGGATAGTGGCCAACGAGGTGTCCATTATCAGAAATTAATGGACCGTCCGACGACAATTGCTAATGGACACCTCGAAGGGCATTATACTGTTTTTACCACGGTCACCTACAAAAGAAATAAACATTAAATCGCTCATTAATACTTGAATGTTCAAAATCATAAGTTTTTCATAAGAAGCAGCTGAAATAACTGTTTAATATCGCTCATGAGGTGCTGCCAAGGTAAACATCTCTCTGTTTTGTCAACTGTCTCGCCGTTACCAGCTAACGTCTGAGTCAGCCCAATAATTTAGAACAATCAGGCTGTTTGACCAGAGCTTTTTTATAGGTGTCCTATAACGCTTTTTAATAGACACCCAGCAACCAATCAGAATCGAGTATTCACCCCGATCATGGTGTAATTTCTAGTGATCTATGATATAATATGACACATTTCAGGGGCTATAAAGACATCTGCACAGTGATGTGTAGAAATAATCTTTTACCTACATCTGGTCCAGTTGCGTACCTTTGCCCTAAAATACAAACTAAGAAGAGGATGAAGACATTCTCTTAAAAAAAAAAGGACAGCTCGGTGTTTTCTCCCATCCCACACTGGCTCCTTTGTCTCAAACCCAGCTTTGACATCAACTGGGTCAAACTGGAGGGAGGGAAGGAGCCCAGCAGCTGGACCCAATCGTCAATGTCACCCTTGTTAGCCAACTTCATCAATGTCAGTCACTGGCGATGCGATTTATTTCGCTCTTTTCACTCTCCATACTTCTTATCTCTTTGTCTATGAACACGGTGTTTAGGAGAGCATTAAACTGTCCGACTGCGTGTCGCTGACATCTAGCATGTGCAGCTCGCAGCTAGACGGCACATTGCATGCCGACAAAAAAACAAAACATGTTTACAAGTGAAAGCAAATTGAATGCATCCTTCAAACCACTGAGCACAAAGCTGAACAGGTCTGTGGCATAATCATGTTAAACTCAAGGAGACACTGTGGTTTATACTGAGTATGTTAAATAGAACAGAGAGGAGAGGACTGCCCAAAAACAGTAAAATATTATTTATTTTAAATTGGTCAGCATGTTTGAATTGGTCAAAGTTTAAGGATAAATATCCCTGTAAACTGTAGCTTCAAAAAGTACATTTTCGTTTAAACTTGTGTGACCGTTTGAAAAAACATGTGTTTCAGTGAAATAAAGAGTAAAAACAAGCTTATAGTCAGAAGAGCTACCATATATACTAAAATGAGCAATAAAGGTTAGATTAGGGTTTTGGCCCCTCTTCTCGTCCCCCTTCCTGAACCCAGCGGCTACACAAACACTGACTGGCAGCTGAAATGGGACTTTGTGACTTTAAGATGTGACTCGGAGAGATGTGCTCCATCTATTGTTGATGAGACAAAAGCGCGAGTCAGATTCATATAAGGGTGGCGGGGAATAACTTCTCATATCCTCATATCAGTCACAAAGCCGTCCAGCTAAACTTCAATATCCCCGCTCTTCTTTCTGGACATGGGTGAGTGCACAGAATGTTTAATAACTCTTATCATCTCTTATTAATGGGATTTGAAAACTGTGAATTTCATAACTTGCCTAATGTTGCCTTTTAATATGTCTGTGGACATCGTGTTGCCCTTTTGCACCGTGCACAACGCCTGCTTGCTTGCTAATTATTCTTGCAATTTCATCTATCAAAGAAATCTTTTAGGTTCAAATATTCATTTGCAGCTGAATCACCTTTCGAGCTCAGTAAGCAAAGAGGATTTCACACTTAATAGAAAGGATCACAGCTGCTCAGTCTGGAGTACTTTTCAGTGTGGAAAGGGATCCCCATCCTCTTCAGTGATCTTTTTAGGTCAAAATAAAATCAGGGAGGCTGAGACTTAAGTTAGGTCACTCATCGGAAAGAGGTCAGATACTTTCACTTGCTTACAAGCTTATTTTTGCACTTTTTCTTAGCAACCCTTGCGTTTCCACTGCAACAAATACGAATGCAGTTGAAGGAGATTTCAACAGAGGCAATGGTGGCATTCATCGCCCCATGACCACAACTTCCTCTGCAGCAGTTCACATTTATGGAGACTTTCACTCCCCCTTCGGTTTCGATTACTAACTTTAGTTCGACTTGCGTCACAGATGCTCCTTGAACCTTTCAGGAACGATTTTAAAACCAAACGCACAGAGATTTAAGAATCGTTGGGATTTCCTGCGCAGTTGTTGTGATTCTGAATGTCGTTGTTGTGAAGCTGTTTGAATTACCCCCCTTTCTGCTAGTTGTCCTTCCACCCACTCTTTGAACCCGGCCCCCTATCCACACTGACACTCAGTGCCAGCCTCAGCCAGCTGGGGATAGCCAGAGTAGTCGCTCTGCCAGCGGTGCTGAAATGGTCCCGGTTACCCCTTCTGCCATCACGCACTTCACTGTTTCTCATGCCACGACGGCCTTTGTTTGTTTGTTTGACATCACTGCCCTTTGTTCATCTCCGATCTCTCCGAACACAATGGATATTGTATCTGCGAGTCACAAAGAGAGGCTCTTTTCTTTGGGCCCCCCGGTGAAGCCAGCGTTGCACCACCGTCCCTGAATGGCCCGGTGACGCCTGTGACCATCGCAGAAAGAGGGGCAGGACCAGATTTACTTGGGACCAAGCTGTGAGGTGTTGGCACAAGCAGAGGAGCCGTCACATACGTATGAAATCAGCGCAGACGCGTAGCAATATTGTACAGTAGCGTAACCTCATAGACAGCACTGTACATCACGGCTCGGTACTGGGACCTTTTCTCGTTTGCGGAGTACGGCATCACAGGCAGCAAATGTTTCCGGTCAAACAACACTGGCTTTGCAAAGCCTTAGGTGCTTTTCTCTATCCAATTTCTGGCAATGCATTTACTATTAACCCCTTGGATATTTGCTAAATGCTTCAGCGCGGCTGCTTAAACTGGAAGACGTGTACGAGATCGCTGTGAGGCCGGCGATGACTACTTTAGTGTGGACGCTTTGTTTGGAGACACTGCTTGAACCCTTGTTTGTTATTGCTGGTTAATTGTGTGGTTTCTTTTTTTTTCTTGTTTTCTGTTGCCTTTTGGGGGTTATGACACATGCTCATGGATTTGCAGCCGGAGCGAGACCTTTCTCGTAGCCTAAGGGCTGAAAGAGCCCACCTCGTGCAGTGACTTTGATGTGCTGTGTGGTTATATGTGCGGTGTGCGCCGCCTGTGTGCTGATATATTATGCCCCCTCAGGTTGTTATGATTGCTGTATCCGGTGCATTGGGGCAGTGCCCTACCCTTCCCTGGTGGCCACCTTGCTGTGCTATGCAGGCGTGGCCTTGTTTTGTGGCTGCGGGCACGAGGCGCTGGCCCAGACGGAGGTGCTGGTCGAGACTTACTTTGCCCGTGACCCTCAGGACTTTGATGTCATGGCATCTTTGTGAGTTGTGACTGAACGAGTTAATGCTCAGAAAAATGCTTCAGTTTGTCCGTTTGACTGACTTTCTCGCTGCAACCTTTCCAGTATCAAATACTTCCAGTTCGTGATCTATGGTCTGGCATCGTTTTTCTTCCTCTACGGTATCCTGCTGCTGGCTGAGGGGTTCTACACCACAAGTGCGGTCAAGCAAACCTTTGGGGAGTTCAGGAGCACCCAGTGTGGCCGCTGCCTCAGCTTGACGGTAAGTGGGGGGGGGGGGGGGGGGGGTGAGTTGGAGGCCGGATTATCACTGCAGGTTATTGTTTGGATCCTGAATGCTGGTTTGTGTTAATAAAACCCTCTTTGTTTCTGTATGCGCCCCCTTCAGAATCATTAATTGCGGTTGATCTTAACAAAAACACATTTTTCACTTTGACACCTGGGTGCCCAAGGGCGACTGATCCGTAAACCTTCTTCTTTCAACAGTTCATTATAGTAACATACATCTTGGCCTTCATCTGGCTGGCGGTGTTTGCCTTCACTGCTATCCCCGTCTTCTTCCTGTTCAACATGGAGCACACCTGCCACAGCATCAACATCCTGGCAGAAACCACCCCCAGTATTAATCAGCACAGCTGGATCTGCATGGACGCCAGGCAGTACGGTGGGTTGCTCAAACAATGAACGACTGCTGCATGCCACTCCCTCCGGCCAGCGTGTTAATGTGCCCTTGGGAGCGAGGGGATTAATCGATGGGGTGTGGCCATGTGACTGATGGTTGAATTTACTATGAAACGATGGAGATTTCATGCATCGCGGGCCTGCCGTGATTCAGCATTATCAGAAGACCCCTCGCTTATGTCATGCTCTCATTTCAGGCCTGCTTCCTTGGGATGCGATGCCGGGCAAGTCCTGTGGCATGACCTTGGCGTCTATTTGCAAAACCAGCGAAGTGAGTTATTGCTTAAGAATCATGTCCAGATCATTGTTTAATATTACATCTTTTTGCATGATTTTGTGAGAGAGTCTTTTTATCTAAGTGAATGATAATAAGGCAGAAAAAGTCATTTATGTAAATAAATCGAAGTTGAACCACTGGTTTGTTTTGTTTCTTACAGTTCCACACCACCTATGACTTGTACATAGCCACATTTGCAGGGGCTGGAGTCACTCTCCTGGCGCTGGTGAGGGCTCTCTTTACTACTCTGTTTGCTCCACATTTAAAGGGCTTGTTCACTCTCTATTTGGAGGGTAGAACTGTTAAGAGTTAAGGAGTACCCAGTGTCTCGCCGGCAACATCTTCAGATTGTAGCGACTTCATTTTGATGGTCCAAAGCCATGTTTGCCATTATTTGCAACACATCCTGTAAAACAGAACTTGTTTGTCATAACTAACCAGATTATCAATCAGTGAGAAATGTAATCCAGTGGAAGAGATAGTAAAAACGCCAATCACTTGAACTGCTGCAAAGCTCTTGGTTTTTGCACAGGTTTTATTTTGTAAGATAGTTGATCTGTTTGCTCTCTCTACTCTATTTTGAAGTGTTTCATCTGGGAGGGTCATTGTTATGAGCTGTGGACCACCACGGACTTTATGCAGACTTCTGTGTCAATGACATGAAAATTAAAGATCCAACTAATGGGAACGAGCAAAATTAGGCAGAAAACCAATAATTCCTATTTCTTTAATCAGTGCCAAAAATTTGCCTGTCCATGTATAAGTTGACAACGTGTTCTGCTGTTTATGATTATCTAATTCTAACACATCCATACTGATAAAAAAATGCTCCCATTTTGTTCACAAATAGAATGAAGATTTGATTTCAATCTAAAACTGTATTCTCCTGTATGCTCCTCTGCGTAGAACTATCCATTTCATATTTAATCAGTCTAAGTATTTTAGATTTTGAACTAGAGATGATTCACTTCAGTCCAAACCCATTAGAAGACGTGTTGCTGATAGCTCTGTAGTGGGTGCTGATTTTAGCGCCCTTACCAGCTACTTGTTAGCCTGTCACGGGATCATCACAGTGCTTACAAATCACTTGTGTCATGTCTGGCATTTTGTTACTGTTTAACATTTGTGTGCCCAAAATGCCACAAGATAAATGGAGGGTTTTGTAATCAAGTCTGGTCAATGGACAGCCTTTGGGACGCTGTCAACACAACATGGCAATTCAAGAATTGTTTCCTTTCTTATTTCAAAATAAGGGTTTCAAATATTATACCTAGTATGAAGTTTAGAGCGCTCCCTTTCACATCCAGGAACCAGACCTAGTTCAGTAAACATTGTCATATACCCTGCAGCGACAACATTGTGGGCCCTTCTGCATGGAGTTTGCGTGTTCTCCACATTCATGTGTGGGTTCTTTCTAAGTACTCACCCTTCTTCCCGCAGACATAAATAAAAAAAAACATGCATGTTAGGTTAATTGACCTCTCTAAACTGCATGGTTGTTTGTCCTGTGTGTGTCCTTGTGTCTTTGGCAACATGTGCAGGGTCCATCTGGCCTCTTACCTAATGTCCAGTGGAGATAATAGACTACAAAACCCCCCAAAACCAGAAGAAATAACCGAGTAGAGATAACGGATTGAGATCTCTGGCAACAGTATCACATTGCCGTCCTAGTAGTGATAACATAAGCCACTTTGACATTTTTCAGACCGCAGTATTTTTTTATTTGACAGAAGTTCAATTTGTCCTTGGCTCTGCTCTGACTTGCCGTTAACTGGGAAACTGATGTCTAATTCATCTAGTACTTACTTTTGCTTTTTTCAAGTTCACTTTCTAAAATAACCAAGAAACTGTGAGATCAGATTGTTGCTGCTGGCATCAGGAGCAATGCTCTGATCAGTTTCTGAAGTCTTGACAGGATAACATCCACGTTTCTCTATTTTTTTTAAACCATGTGGAACCAAAGATTGCAATGTGACTACATAAAAGGCCTTTATTGGTTTCACCCTGTTTCTGTTGACTGAATGTCATAAACTCTCAGCATGAATGTAAAATATTAATATTGTTTCACGTCTGTCTTTCCTTCACCTTCTTTTTGCAGATTCTGTATCTGATCCCCACCACCTACAACTACGCAGTCTTGCGGTTCCTGGGCAGAAAAGGAATTCGCTAAGTGCTTCAAGGTGCCGCCTTTGAGATACCCATGCAACTCCACATTCTAGTTCTTCCTTCTTGAAACGGAAGCTTTCAAACCTGGATCATCTGCCATCCTTTTTCCTTTTCAGATAACAGACAAACGTCTCCCTTCACTGTTATGTGTGAACAACAGACAGCGAGATGAAGATAATTCACCCGCAGTAATGAGCCCCAGCCTGCTCCACAAGCCATCCTCTCAGATGATTCTCTTAGCTTTGTTGTTCATTTTCTTTCTCTCTCCCTCTCTTTCTCTTTTTCTCTCTCCTTTAATTCGCTCTGTGAGGCTTTGCTGGAGCTGATTGTGATGTATGAGGTTTCATGAATAATTAAGAGCAATGACAGCTTTGCTTTGCAAGTCATAACTGTGTGTGTACGTGTGTGTGTGTGTGTGTCCTGTTCAGTGTTTACTGGTGCAGGTATCGGTTTTGAATATGATTTTTGCTGCTGCCTTATCGTCCCCACCTCGGCATCAGGAGTCTAAAGCAAGTGAAGCTGAATGTACCATGGGGTTTCTCTTGGAGCTTCTCACTTCAAAATAAATCTGCTGTGCATTATTTCACCCCCCCCCCCTTTCTGTTAAATGTGAGGAATTGTCTTCATTTTACCTAAAATAAGCAACAGAGAGGTCAAAATGAAAATAACTGCTCGGCAGCTGACCCGCGCTGTGTGTGCTTATTTGTAGTTAAGGCTAATGAAATGATTTGAACTTTGAATTCATTTTAATCATATAATGTATGTGGCATTAAAGTACTTTCTGCTGATTGTGGAGCATTTCATTCGTACATCTTTGTAAATTATGTACTTTTTCTTTTTTTTTATTACACAACACGTTACACCAAGTGATCCTTTTCAGCGAAGGAAAACGTTTAAAAAAATAAAATAAAAAGCATACAGAGCAGGAGGGGCAATGCTGGTGAGATTCCCAGGGAGCACATTATTCACTGTGAGCTTTGTGAAACGATCTCTCAAAGCAGTCGCCACATTTGATCACGTCGCCCTGCGAGAAAATACGGTCTTGCAAGTCTCCCAGGGCCTTAGCGCAAACGCCGCACTGCAAAACACACACACACACACCACATTAAAACGAAGCAATGATAAAGAGTCACTGCTGGCAGCTGTACAGTGCCATGAACATAGCATAAACCGCTCTTGATCTTTTCTGCATTTTGCCCCAGCCGAACCACAAACCTCTGTGTATTTCGTGGGGATTTTATGTGACTGCACGCAGTAATGCGTTGTTGTAAAGTGGAAGGAAGAGGATACGTTGTTCAAAAGGATTTTGCAAGTAAAAATCTGAAATGTGTGGCATTGGGCCTTTTTTTTACTTCGAGCCGGTGGCCTGTGCTGTAATGGATCAAAGCGTACCCGAGTCAGAACGGTCCGTTAAAAAGTTTAGACCAACATCCAGCTGAGAATCTGTAGCAACACTTGACAATTTCAGTTCTTGGACACTCTTCATGCTATCTGGCTGACGATGAGATATTTTGTAAAGACAAATGAGACAAAACTGGTTTTTAGATGTTCTTTTAAGACATACCAGACAGACTGCAGTGAAAGCAGGTTTCACTGGTTTTTGTACAGGCCTGTCACAAAAGACCCCAATATAATACACTGAGGTTTGTGGTTGTGACCTGATGAAATATGGAACATTTCAAGGGGTGCGAATACTTCTGCCAGGCACTGTGTATTTGAAAACAAAACATGCAAAGCAATGCAAACCTTGAGGCATTCTGGATGGCATGTCACGGGCGGCTCGCTCAAAGTGAGCTTGGTATTTCCATCGATGACTTTGTTGCAGTAAGAGCACAAAGGTTTTCCATGACTAAAACAGATTTGAAAACATTATATTACCTCTTTGTTCAAAGCCTTCAGCGTTTGTCATAACCATGCACTATATTTTTCTCCCCCCCCCCCCCCCCCCCCCAAGATATTTTCCTCTAAAGAATGGCAAATAATGCTGATGCTAGAAATGCCACATTTCGTAAACCTACCTGGATATGTTATGAGCTTTGGTAGAATTTACCGCTTCTCTGGGCTTTTGAAGCCCTTCGGCACTATAAAAAAAAGCAATAATGTTAAAACAAATCTTAGGCATTTTATTGAATCATGTTGTCACTGTTTGTGAAAGCATACTTACACTTCGGTGTCATCAGGCTGCTGTTTCGGCTCCCCTCCATGAAGTTTCTCTGACTCCTCAGTTTCGGGAGCAGCTTTTTTGCCGGGTGCTTTCACGTCTATCGCATTTGTCAGATCAACGGCTCTGTAAGCCGAAGTACCCCTAACAGCTTCAGCATCTGCAGCGTGTATGGGTGTAAGAGCGTCTTCAATTTTCAAATCCATGTGATGGACCTCATCTTCAAGTGATGGCTCGCCATTTTGCTCGACGGCGGTACTGGCAACGGACTGGATTTCGGCCTCGGCGGCCTTCTCCGTCCTGCTTTCGAAGACCGGCTCGTCTGTGGCTATTGGGTCAACTTCATACTTCACAGCTATGACAACGCCTTCAGCGGCGTGTGAGTCAGGCATGGCATGGATGGCGGGTTGAACGCTGTTAACTGGAGGAGACCCCTCACTGGGTGTTGCATTATCAACATCAGGGGTTTCCACCTGAGCCCCAACCTCATCTTCAACGGATTCTTTGTTATCTTGTTCTGGGGGGTGCTTTTTCAAAATGCCCTCTGCAGGTGTTTCATTGGCAGGCTGAGTAGGCGACTTGCTCGGTGATTCACACTGCATGTCAGATTCCCCGCCGGCTTGAAGAGAAACGCCTTCATCTGGAGCAGCGGCGCTCTCAGGCAAATCCTCCACCGTAAGATGAGAGGCGGCGGGTACAATTTCTTCTTTTGTCTCCTGCTGCAGGGTTTTCTCTGGATTCCCCTTTGTAGTTGGCACGGATACTTCCCCTGCATCCTCTGAGCTACTTGTGTTTGCTGGCTCTGCTCTGATCAAAGCGTGCTCTTGAGGCTTCAGTACTGCTGTGGGAATAACGGGGACCTCTGAGGTGTCTGTGGCACTTGCTTTCACCTGAGGGTCACTGGAAACCGGGTCATCTGCATTTGTAGGGTCGGCGTTAGCGATTGTTCCCTTGACCTCTGCCGTTTTATTGGCAGGTGTTGGTTCTGCTGCACCAACGTTTTTGCTTGCTTCAGGAGCTGGTCGGATTTGTTCCTCCTTATTGACATTTGCAGGCACCATGTTGTGCTCTCCATTGGATTTGCCAGCTGGTGCTTCTGCTACCGCCTTCTTGTTTTCTCCGTTTGTGTTTCGAATTGGCTTTTGCTCTTGTGTCTTAGGCTTTTTAATCAACTCTTCTGATGGTGTCTTCAGTCTGTAACAGAGCATGATATTTATTCACAACTATCTAAAAAAAATAACGCGATCTTACAGTATCTCTACAGCATCTTGCAAACACAGCCAACGAGAGGCCGTTCTATACTAACTTCGCATCTCTGGTGGTATTGTCTTTTGTTTCCTCAGGAGGTGCTTCATCTTTAACAGGATCGACCTCTTCATTTGTCTCATTAGCTGTACTCCTAAAACAAAACAGGTGAAAAAAACTTTCAGAAAAAGTTCACCTGACAGCATCAATACTAAATTAAACTAAAAGTCAGTTGAAACCTGAAAATCTTCGAGGGAAAGTTTAGGATCAGGACACGGGAAGTTTATAAAGTTAAAGTTTACAGCTAGTTTGGAGGGCAGCGAAGCTGAAAGCAGAATTCTACCGTCTTAAGTCCGGTTTGAAAAAACAACCATTCATTCCCTGTCTGTGCCAGCAGGGTTGCGGGTTGAAAAGCATTTTAGTGGTTCAGGCTAAAGCTATTTGATTTAACCCTAAATCATTGTCACATCTGCATTGGGCACTCATTTTTAAAGAAGCTAATGATTATTTACACAGGATATAAAAGTGGAAGGCGGTGCACCATGAAGTATTTTCCTGTGTAAAACGCCAAAAATCAACTTAAAAATATTATAATGGTTTGAGTGAATACTATTTTGTTAGACAGTTACCCTGTCCGGAAATGTCTTACATGTTCTGTTTTCAGTCGGTGTTTCACACGGGAAGATAACTGGTGGCACATTACCGTCTGCCTCCAAGTAGTGGGGGGAAAAAAATCATTGGTTTAAAAGGATCCGCAGCTTAAATTATTGATTAAAATGAAGACATTATGAGAGTTATCTCATGGATGGTGAAGGTTATAAGGTTCATGCAGTTGATAGCTGGTTTAAATGTTCATAAAAGTGTTAGCATGTAAACTACAATGATATTTTCAAAAGTATAGTTGTTTGAAGTCTGTAGAAAACTGTTTTGCTCTTGATCACTCTTGGAGAAGCCATTTGCTATACTGTAGAACTAGCAAATCTGGAATATAACAAGAGTTTTCAACAGGAGGTGAACTATTACATTGTAACCTGTCCTGATCATCCATTGAAGATCGATGATTTTGCAGATGCGCAGTGGGAGCAAACTTACATTGCAGTTTGTTCTGAATTAAAATTCAGCACATGCAGCACGCTTTCCAGGTGCTAACAGGTTACAATACAAAACACAACTGAAGGTGAACTTTGTCAATCAAAACATTATTTCGGTTATCTCTTGAAAAGTTTTAACCTGGCAAACCAGATTGTCAATGTGGAGCACTCTGTTCTGCACACTATCATGTGTGTTTGTGAACGCACAAACACTGCGAGAATTCGGCTTGAAGGCAAGGGTAGGGAGGTTTTCATTAGGTTTAAACTCGAAACAGCAATCACATCTAAATGCTTTAATATCTGGTAATTATCCGTATTTGAGGAACAAATATTCTAAACGCATAAAGTAGCAATCTTAACTGACATATTGTGGACTTTTTCAGGTCTTAGGAGTTCAGAATATAATTTAGTCTCTTTTTCAATACGAACCAAAACATGTTATTTATTTGCATGAGAAATATCTGTAAAAAGTTTGCATTGGGAGATGGGATTAATAAGTACATGAGCTGCATAACTAATAAGTTATGCTTCAAATGCCAACGCTGTGTTTGTTCACAACATGCGTTTCACTGGATGCATTGCTGTGAAACGGGAGAGTAGACTGGTAAATGAGTGGATTGTGATACAATTATTCAGCAGTGGCTCATCTCGCACTACAATAATGCTTAATAGCATGGACAGAGCATCATAAGGTCGCAGGAGCTAAAGGCTTACTCTTTGTGTAGCAGTATCTCAAAAGAAAAAGTCTTGTTTGGTTATTTTTTTAACAATCAAATGACATTTGCAATCTGGTGCTGCACAATAGTTGACATCTACAATGATAACAATGCTAAATGTTACATCATCCAACATAATGCATAGCTACAGAGAGAGCTATTCCTACCAAATGGACATCAAACTAAATTATTTATTTACAGCAACAATAGAAAAGAATAAAACCTGGACTTAACACACTAAAGACTCTTCACACTTCAATCGCCACGTAACAATTGTCAGTAATGTCCATCTGATTATAGATGTAGATCCAATATTGGATTGAAACATATTGTATAAAGTGTACTTATGAAAACATTTTTTTTACCTGTTTAAGTTTATCTAATGTAGTTTTTATGCCTTAATTTTGTGTGTTAACTAGAAATTAATTTAGAATTCATTAGCATTGTTTAATGCTTTATACAATTGAAAAAGTGAATGAATGAAATCTGTATTTCAAAGATATGAGCAATACATGTTTATCAACAAACAAAAACAGAAATTAAATAAAACTGTTGTATTAATGTGACAAATAAAACAACAACAACCATGTGGTTCAAGCTTCATACCTGAAGTAATGGTTTAAAAAAAACATCAGAATTAAATACGAAATCAAATCATTTTAAGCATAAAACATCGTCTAACAAATTATGGAAATAATACATCACATATTATTAATATTCAGCCTGCTATATGAATTAAACAAAGTGTAAGAAAATATTATTGGATTTTATAAAACGTTCCCCACCCCATTGTATGTTTTATTTAAATTTTAGGCCAGGCGTGTCCAATGTACGTCCCATGGGGGCATTTGCAGCCCCTGTGCTGATTTTGTATGTGGCTCCCCAGCTGCCTTTCAAGAAAGAGCTGACCTATCAGCACAAGTAGCAGATGGAAACCTTTTATTTTTCAATTAGGACAATATTATTACAAACAGGTTAAAATCTTAGAATTGAAAATATTAGGTACAATACAGAGCATTCCATTTTTAATAACCACACTTTTTCCATTCTCTTTAACTTCATAGTAAATATGACCACATCTATCAAATGACTTTTACTCCAATGCAGACGTTTGTGCATTAAAATCTGCTTTGAATTTATTTATTAAAATTGGCTAAATACAGCAGCTAAGTGTTTGTTTGCAAAGAAATACTCAGCCAAATCCTGCTCTTGCATTGCTAGACCAAAATAAATCTGTATTTTTTTTCAATAAAGCCTAAAATAATTTGCCGACTGGATGACGATCTTTTAATAAGGCAAATCAGCAAAACCGTTTTTGTAAGTTATGGATCTGGAATGATTTGCAAATCCTTTACCTACAGAAAATCTAATTTGTTTGTTTGAAATGATCCTATTTAGTATAGCAGGTAAAAAAAAATCACAACATACTGTAATCTTTTTGGTTATTATTATTATTATTATTATTATTATTATTATTATTATTATTATTATTCATTGTTTACCGTCGAGTACTTTTGACTTGTCAATTTCGGCCCACGTGCCGAAAAGTTTGGACATCCCAAGACGCTTATTGCGGTAACTGTCGCTTTAAGACTTTTATGTTGAAATCGATTCGGCTTGACTTCCGGTTGTGCTTCTGCTGTAGCAGTTCCATGCTAGGCAGGGAAGCAGTGGCTTTACTCCTGCTATATTATGTCATGTGTTGTGTTTCCGGAGCTGAGTGATGAAGTGACTGTTTATTTATTATGTTGTCAACTTTAAAACTACCTCAGAAGCCTCCAGACTGCACGGCGTCGTACTTCACATACAGTAGCGTTCACGTTTCACCAGAGAGAAACCAACACAGGACAAATCATCTTCGGATAAGAATATTTCGAGGATCTTGCCTGACCCGTAAGTGCGCTATTGTTGCTTTACAGTCCAAAGAGGACGCCTTTGTCATAGAAAGTGGGTGCTAACGCGGTTTAATTCAATGGTTGAACGTCTTCATCACGAATCTCATTGGCGTCTCATCTCTGCATGATGCCTTTAGGGGCTTTTGTGCTTTTAAACGTTTAGGAGGCTCAATTTAATCAATGCTGTTTTATACAGTGTATATTTACCCAAAGCATACACATAGTGGACGTTCAACTACATTCTATTATTCAAATCTTTTTATTCGTTTTAAACATGTAAGAACAACAATTAAACAAAATGAAAATGATAACAGGTGCTAACATCACATATTTTGTAAGAGGGGAGGAGGGGAGAGGGAGGGAGGGGAGGTTGGATGGGAGGGCTTTAAACTCAGGAGAAGTCTGTCTCAAAGTACAAAAGAAATGGCTGCCAGGTGGTATTGTATTGTTGAATTGAGTCGTTAACTGTGTGTTTCAGATGCTCAAGCTTCAGGTGGAACATAACATCTTCCATCCATTGCTTATGAGACGGAGGAGCAGCTCTCTTCCAATTGAATAATATTAGGCGTCTTGCAAGTAGTGTAACAAATGCTGTGGCATTGGCCTGCTGCGTTGTTATTGGTGTAGTCGGAGGGACAACCCCGAATAAGGCAGTTAGAGCACTTCGATCAATATTCCTCTTACATATAAATGTAATCGTCCTAAAGATTGACTCCCAAAAAGGGAGGAGCCTGGGGCAAAGCCAGAACATATGACTGAGATCAGCAGGGCTGTGCCCACACCTTGCACAAGATGAGTCTACGTCAGGATACATTCTAGATAATTTTTTAGGGGATAAGTGCAATCTGTGCAACACCTTAAACTGTAGCAGGCTGTGTCTAATACAAATTGAAGAAGAGTGGATTCTTGAGATTGCGGCCTGCCAGGCTGTATCAGTAAGCAGTTCTCCTAACACTTCTTCCCATGATTCTTTCAGAAGTCTAAGTGATGGGGATCCAGCGTTCTGAATTTTGCCGTATATAACTGATATTAAGCCCTTATCAGTTGGATTCATATCCAAACATTCATCAATCCATGTTGTTCGAGGCAGCGTTAATGAGAAATTAGCTTTCACGTAACTACGTACTTGGAAATACCTGAAGAAGTCAGCCTGAGGGACGCCGAAGTCCCTTTTTAGCTGTTCAAAAGAAATAAATTGGCCTCCTTCGAACAGATTCTTAATGCTAGTTATGCCGCACTCGTGCCACTTTTGAAAGGATGGATCTATCAAGGATGGGGTGAACTGGACATTGCATCGAACAGGAGATGCAGTTAGTGCATTTCTACATTGAAAATGAGTCCTAAATTGAAACCATATCTTTAGAGCGCCCCCAACAACTGGACTATTTGTCCTTTGACACTTACTCAATGGTAAAGGGCTACATATTAACGAGCTAAGCAAAACCGGATTGCTAGAATGCTGTTCCAGGTGGACCCAATCTGGAGATTCAGCACCCGGCTGATCCACAAACCAGTACAAAAACTTATGGATATTGGTTGCCCAGTAATAGTAAAGGAAATTAGGTAGGGATAGTCCACCCTCCTCCTTCTGTCTCTCCAAGTACTCCTTTCTAATTCTTGGAATGTTTTTATTCCAAATGAACACAGATATACGTTTGTTTAATTCTTTGGAAAACTTTTTAGGAATAAAGACTGGTATGGTTTGAAACAGATATATGAACCTTGGCATGATTGTCATCTTGATTGAATTTATTCTTCCTACAAGAGACAGAGGGAGTTTTGACCATCTGTCCATGTCTGATTTAGCCTTACTCAGTGCCTTAGTGAAATTTCTGTTAAACAAGTGACTGTAGTTATATGTTACGCAGACACCCAAATAGTCAAAACTATCTCTACTAGTTCAACTACATTCTAAAGCCAATTCAAAACTAAAGCGGCTCCTGTCTTAAAAAAAAAAAAGATGAGGTGTATGAGTTTTCCGACAGACCCCGAAGTAAACCTGGAGACAAATCGGAAAGAGGCAACAGGGGAAAACTACCCTGACTGAAATTCGCCGCAGAGAAAATGGACAAAGACCAGGGTTCCCCTGCATATTTGAGTCCAAAGCTGAAATGTTTGACCACCAGAACAGGGGACGTGTTTGGCATAAACCAGCTAAAGGTTTTCCAGAAAAAATAACCTTATACTGTAAAGCATGGAGCTGGAAGTGTCATAGTTTGGTGGAGCTGTGCTGCTGCAGGCCCTGACCAGCTCACCACCATATCATGAGTTCATCTGTAGAAACAAAATCTAAATAAACCAGGTAGACGCAGAACTGGAGCCTGCCACAAGACTGCGGCCCAAAGGGGGGTCTGCAATGGATATTCTCATCGCACTATTCAAAGGTACTTTCATTATGGCAAGTTTTCCTAATTTTGTGTAGCCCCAGCTTGCTCGCTGAGCCACTCAGCTCTGCCCTATTGAATTATTCAGCCATAAAAAGGCTCCTGCACCCAAGAGCTGAAGGGCTCTGTCAACACACAACAAACTAATTAGTAAAGAAGAATCCATTTTAAATTGGTTCCTTAGCCACTTTGTTACCAGCAGCCGGTCACGACAAAAACAAAACGGCCCCGTCACTTTAAATGAATCCGTGTGAGTTATAGCACAGCTTGGCGGACTTAAAATTAAAGGAAAATAATGTGTTAGCATCAAGAAGGCAGTCCAGTCATCAATTATTGTCATAATTTCATCAGTTAATTTTTTTATTGTCCTTTTTATTTATTTCAATATATAGGTTTCATGTTATTATTAATAATTTGACAAATATTCTATATTTATATTTGTACTTTTATCATTAGTTGTAAGAGGGTTGAAAGTGATTAATTATGAGAATCAAAAGCTGGATACTGATTTTAACATGACTGCATACATGTTTTTTGTGACGCTTTCATTGCCTTATCCACAGATGCTTTGCTGCCGTCGTTCAAATGAATCTTTTCCTGCCTCTCCCCAGAACAAAATGCCGTCCAGGAACCATCTTGACAAAGTCGGCCGGCGGAAAAAGAAGAAATGGACGGAGGAGGCCATGGAGCGCGCGCTGACCGAGGTGAAGTCCGGCAGGCGCACGGTGAGGCAGGCCGCCAAGGACTTCGCCGTCCCCAAGTCCTCGCTCGGAGACAGAGTGAGTGGCCGGGTGGCGCCGGGGAGCCGCAGCGGGCCGGCCCGCCTCATCACCTCCGCCGACGAGAAGCTGCTGGTGGAGTTCTCCCTGTACGTGTCCAAGCACGGATTCCCACTTACCAAGCAGCAGGTGGTGTCCTTCGCGTCGTCGCTGTACAAGCGCCAGCACAGGAGGGTGGCGTTCTCCAAACTGGGCCAGACGTGGTGGCTCAATTTCAGGAAGTGGCAGGAAAAGAACATTACCATTCAGCCCGCGGACAACGTGGCGCGCGGCAGGACGGTGTGCGTCAGGAAGGAAGCGGTGGATCAGTTCTTCCGTCTGCTGAGCACGGTCGTAGACGCGCACGGGCTCGGGGACTCGCCGGGCCAAATCTACAGCTGCAGCGAGACGGGCTACCAGCTGGGCCGCAGGAAGGCCGGCCTCTCCAAAGCCGCCAGTCCCGGCCACAAGCCGGCGCCGGCGGGCTGCAGGGACCACGTCTCCGTGCTGGCCTGCTTCAACGCAGCTGGAGAGGACGTTCCTCCGTTTATCATCTACTCGAAGGCGTATCCGGGGGGCGTGTGCTACAAGACGCGAGGCCCGCCCAATGCCCTCTACGGGTGGTCAGACTCCGGCTATGTCAGCTCGGAGCTCTTCAAGAAGTGGTTCCTCAAACATTTTCTCGTGCACGCCCCAAAGGAGCGGCCCCTGCTGCTGATTTTCGACGGCCACAAGGCGCCCGTGAGCCTTGAGGTGGTGGAGTCGGCGCGCAAGGGCGGCGTCGTTCTGCTGTGCCTGCCGCCGCACTGCTCGCACGTCCTGCAGCCGCTCGACGCCGGCCTCTCCGTGGTCCTGAAGCAGCGCTTTGCCGCGCTCGCCGGGGACGGCCGCGCCGCCGACGGCCACTTCGCCGTCAGCAAGAAGGAGTTCTCGGGGCTGTTGAGCAGAGCGTATCAGACGGCGAGGGAGGAGGAAGGCGTCCGGATGGTGAAGGAAGGTTTTAGAAAATGTGGCATTTTCCCGCTGAACCACTACGCGCTTAACGAGGCTCATTTAATACCCCTGCACGGCGCCGGCCCCGGCGCCGGCGACTCCTCGTTAAAGCCGGCACAAGGCTTGCTCTCCGTGGCGCAGCTCGCAGCGGCCGGACCCTCCTCCTAGCTCGTTACCAATTCGTCAGACCGTCTGTACCTTTCAGGGTGAGGGGGGTCGGCTCTCCAGAGGAATCCGTGGCCGCTCGCATAATTCCACCAAACCCAATCAACTCAGACTCGTCCCGCTTATTAAGATGCTGAATGGGTCTGCAGCACTGTCGAGGAGTCGCGCAGCAACACCCCCCCCCCCCCCCCCCACCCCACCCCACCCCACCCCCTCTTCCCTGCAGGACACTCAGTTTATTCGCTGGCCACAAGAAGGGGACGTGTTGATGTTCAATTACTTGCGAGCCGTGTGTTCTGTGCCAAAATGTGAATGCTCCACAGCGATACTTTCCAACCATTTAAGGGGAATCACACGATACCAGGCTGGCAACATTTATTGGCACCTCTGTGGAAGACCGTTAAAAAGAAAAACTTAAAACTGCAATACGGTCCGATCACACACAAAAAAATCCGTTTTAATTTGAGTACATTTATTGAAGTAAAAAATGGATTGTCTTCCACAAACCGACTGGTGTGCAACAGTTGTTTGGCCCTCCAGCAATCATCCTAAATGATAATATTTTGTTTTTGTCGTGTGTTTTCATTTAGGTTGAGCAGGGGGCCATGGGGCGCAATACAGCCACTCTTTAAAACCGGAAAGACAGGAGAGCATGCCATCTAAGTACGGCAGCGGTGTGTTGATCTTTATGAGGGAAGAAACGTTGCGGTTGTCTTGACCACTAGTGGTTAGTAGGGCTGGACGATATAGAGGAAAAAACGCATATTGATAAAATAGAAATCATATTGATCGATATCGATAATTATCAACAAATTCAAAACCTATATTTTATGCAGCCCTGGCCGTCTTATGTTGTTTCTTGGCGACCTATTTTTAGATGAAGAACACATAAACACTGAAGTCAAACTCAACCCTTTATTCAACCAATTGTTTACCAAAACTGCAAGTTTTTAAAAAAGAAAAAAAGAACCTGTGCTTTCTGAACTCTTTGGAGGGGGCAGAGCTTGGTTCCTGGGTCTGCGTTGTGATTGGTTGGGAGGATGTAATGACTGTAATATTAACCTACACGACTAGACTGCAAAGAGGATGAAAATTGTTATTGTATTGAACTTTTTGTTGGCCCTTTTTAGTATCATCAATATACGTCTATCGATCAATATATATTGTTATTGAATTATCATCCAGCCCTAGTGGTTAGAGCATTGGAGGTTCTGGGTTCAACTCCCACAGACTGCCACTCTGGGTCCCTGAGCAAGACCCTTAACCCCAGATGGCTGGGGGATGGGTTAAATGCAGAGAACAAATTTCATTGGAATGTATGTTGCAATGACAATAAAGATTATTATTATTATTATTGTTGCTGTTTTAAGGTCTCCATGACAACCATTAGATACTGTTTCTCTTTCTGTGTTCTGTCACAAACATAACCAGGTATGGTTGGCTGAACTCTGCTGGGACTTCAGACGTAACGGTCTGCTTTGCTCCAATTGAGGAGTGCGTGGCATCAAACTTCAATGAATGCACCCGGAGATTTTAAATTAAAAAAAATTGCTGACTCTACCCGAAAACCGAAAATAGATCATCATTGTGTCTTTTGTAGGGCATTGCTCGTAAAGTTCCATCCAAACCACCACCAAGCTTGTTCACCAAACACTACAGCGACCTTTTTCCATCAGCGTCTCACTTCCTGGGAGATGTTGTAGGAGAAGATGAAATCTAATGGTGTATCAGTGTTTTTTTCCACTGAATATATGTACTCAGATTAAAGGTTGGATTTTTTTTACACTCTGAGATTATTATATTATAGAAGATGAGTATTATTTTAGCTTTTTTTTTTTTTTTTTTTTACATCTGTACCAGAGGTGACGATAGACGTGGCCTGCCCTGCAGTGGGTATCTAAAGAGCAGAGAAGTCTTGGTTTTCTATTATTTTTTGTTCCCTATTGGTCCAAATTGTTGTGTAAACAAAAAATAAATAATAAAGCATAAAAAACAAACTTGGATGCAAAGTTCCCAATTAAACTATTATTGAAATCCAAAACATTGATCGTGTCCCGACACGTTTGAAGAGCTCAAATAAAGCATAAGCCAAAGGAGCGCTGCTGAGACGTAACCAGCACAGTGTCATGTGCTACAGCCAGTTAGATGCTCACTAAAACCCCGCACTGGCTGCAGCCGCGCCGACAGATGTGTCATGATCGCAGCTGTCAGCGGGCGGCCAGCTCAACCACATCTTCAAGTTTTCCCTCCGAGCAGCAGTGCTGCCACCGCCGAGGTCGCGGCACACGATGCTGCTGTATAATAACCAGCGCATCCCTTCCTACTGTCACTACAGGGAGAGAGGACCTAACAGAAGGGGCATGCTTTTCAGAGGGTTTTTTTTAAATTATTGTTATTGGGCAGGTTTTTTTCTAAGAACGAAAAACCTGCTTGGCCAAGGGAAGATTTTGTTCTTGATTTGATGTGCTTGCATAAATGGATCCAAGCACTGCCTGCTGTTTCCATTGAAGAAGGGACCCAATGGATGTTCTCAGGGAGACGATTTAAATTACGTTTTTATTTTGAATGACTTTGCTTCTGTGTGCTTCAGATAGACGACAGGTCGTATTGATATTAACACATTTACTCAGATTTAGCACAAAACAAATCTTGCGTCTTTGACCTCTATAAAAGACTTTTTAGGCCTTTTTCCGTCACAAGTAAAAGCAAGCACTCCTGCACATCTGTCTACACCTATTCTATAGAGGAAGACCCCCCCCCCCCTTCAACAAAGCATTTCAGGGGCACTGTGGTAGAACACCTTGGCACAGGTACTGGGGCTTTAATCCCTTATCTTGATTAAATGATAATCACACCATGCCAGCTAGCAACAGCAGTGTCCCTGTGAGAGCGGCCATTGGAATATTTACTGACAAGTAAGCTTCATTTCTGTATGTACTGTACACAATCTCAGATCAAACATTTCAAACTGAGTCTCTTAGGCACAGGGTTTACAACACAGGGCTCAACATTCAAAACCGGTAAAACATTGATGCCTTTGACCCTTTAACAAATACGTTGGTGTTTCTTGAGGGGAAAAAAATAGGAAATATTCAGATCAATGTGCAGAAGTTACTGTTCAGGTCACCTGTACACCGTAGGGCTACAGGGACGCAGCTGAGGGACAAAGTTCATGTTTGCGTTTCTGACATCAAAGATGGCGACTTGTGCCTCAAGTGCTAACAGACGATTTCGCCCTGGGCGACACATTTTATACACAGCCGTTAGATTGTTTGATTTTAAATTATTAAGGTTTGTACGGAAGAGGATTAGGGCCATTGAAAAAAAAAGAATTCTGACTTTAATCTGAGAATTTTGAGAGAAAAAGTCAGAATTGAATAGACTTTTTTTTTAATGGCCCTAATCCTCTTCCGTAGGTTTGGACCCTATACATCTGATTTATTTTTTAAACACACAGGCTGTTGTTGTTTTTTTGGATACACATGCGGCTATTCACTAAGTGCTGCATCCAAGCATGTTAATAGGAAAATTAAGTGGAAGAACAAAGTGTGGCAGAAAACGATGCGCTCTAAATTACTGAGGTATAGCTGTACACGTTTGCCTAATATTGTAGGTTACTCTGCTGAAGTTGTTTGGAGTTCAGAAATGTTTTTTTTTTTAATCAGCAGAAGGGAGCAGATCAGGAAAAAGTTGTTTTAGAGCCATAAATAGAAAATATTTAAGTTATTTGTATGATGGTTTGCTTTTTATTTTTATCATATTCAGTAAAAAGATTTGTTCAGGCCATTTTATTGTGAAGTTTAGTTTTACTTTGAAAGGCTTGCTTCCTTGTCGAGCCGTATATTGTATTAACGGATTATTTAGACACGAGCAATACAGTTTTTGACCGTGTAAACTGTGTATGACTTGGAAAAGGAAAAACTTCATTTTATATAGAAAATCATTTTTTGTTAAAATTCCTGGTTTGCACACGCCTTTACTTCCAGTGTCTAAGGAATGACGCCGATATTGGATCTGTTGCCATAACAAGTGGCTTTTTAAAATAAAGTATAATAATTAAAGGCTACCATTTTGTAGAATATTCTTGTACTTCACTTTTTTCCCCATGTTCTAGTGGGTCCCGTGGAGGCTCTGACATAACAGAACAAAGTAAATATGAAATTATTAAAATGCAAAAATACATTCTGTAGAAAGTGATAGAAACATCTAACATGGACAGTATTTATGCATTTAATTTGTCTGCTACTTTTTGCCAGCCCTCTCTCCTGGCTTTAGCAGACTTTGAGGTGTTCCCTGTCATTTTAATTAATGACTCAAATTCGGCATAACCTTCCAGCTCTTGTTCTGATTGGGAGAAAAACTGTGGGCGTTCTTTGACCATGCTGAACAGCCAATAGCAGCGTTGCTGATCAATGTTTCTACTATCAATACATTTCCCCTTTTAAACAAACGCATGAACGCGCAGTTATCTCAGATAACTCAATCCAGCCATACTAATCGTAAACAACAGGTGTGTTCGAAGAACCCAATTAGCCGGATCATGATTAGCCGGATGAAATCATCTTGGATGTGTCATTTGATCTCGGATGTTTTAAGCAACGTACGAAGAACGTACCCCAGATGTGCGTGTGTGTTTGTTGTAGCACTTACTCAAATTTTTTGATTGCCTCCAGGACGTATGAACTCCTTCTGGCTGGAGCAGGTTTCTGTTTCACTTCAGAAGTCACACTACGGGACAGGAGAAGGCTGGTTTATTTTGTTATTTTTTTTTTTTTTTTGATAGTTCTAGAAAGAAGTCATTTATTAAGTTGGGAAAGGCTCTTGCTGCTTCTTTCATTTCCTGTCTAACATCCCACTCATTTATGCTGCAGCCCAGCAGCGGTTTACTGGTTCAGATGGACTCACTCGGCATCTTTAGGCGTCTGGATCCAGCTGCCGTCGTTCTTACGTGCCTTCCGGACCTTGATGTTTTGCAACACCTGCTGTCTGTCGACGTCTGACCGATAGAAAGTACGATAGTCTTGTCAGTTCTGGATTCATTCCAATAGCAGCACAACTCGTGTCTTAAAGAAGAAAAACGTTTCTAAAAGATTAACTACTTGCCTTTTGACATGACGTTTCTACGGTGGTCGACCTGGGGAGATGACGAGAGAGTTTAAATGAACCAAGCCGTCTGTATTCCTTTCCTGCCTGCTTTTTTCCAGGTTGCAGCGGTTTAATGAGCCTCTTCCCTCATTGAAAACAAGTTTCGTCCTCACCAAAGCTTGGCAGAAACGACGTGCTACTCTTCCAAAAACAAACCATGTTCTCACTCCACTCTGAGATATCTGCCCTGGCCTTTATTTACATTGTCTGGCGTTGTCACTTCTTCTCTGTCTTCCCTTTGGAGTAGCTGTTAACACTTTGACCCGTGCTTGGTTTTTAATCTCTTATAATGAATCTAAATAAGGATCTGCCAGCACCAATTAACCGGGTCAGATTTGCTATGCATTGAAAATTAAGCCAATTTAGACTTTCTAATGAGCGGTGAAAACAAGTCTGCGAACCAGAGAGCAGGACCGCTGTAAAGAGGCCCGCTTTTTGGATTGTTTTTTTCTCTTTTTTGGGGGGTTAGGATGTGCTGCTCTCACCTGTTCCAGTCAGCTTGGGTCGTCCGGACGGATGATGTCGAGCCTCCTCTGCTTCTTTGGCGGCTGGCAGACTGGTAGTGATACTTTAACTCCCACCTCCCCGCCCCCAACCTGTCATTTCAGATTCCGCCCCCTGCGAGTGCTTAAGCTTCCAGGGGCGGACGTGGGAGAGGTGTAGCTTTTTCTCCCTCCTGTTAGTTTGACTTTTGTTCATGTGTGAAAAGCCACATTCCAAAGATGTTACCCATTAAGATTTTTTTTTTTTAGTTGTGCTTTCTTGACAATCATAGGTGAGGGTGGTTTGTTATCTAGCTTTTCCTCAGTGAGACATTGAAAGCATTTCAAAATCACCTGTAGAACGCAGTTCTGGTTGGCACCTTTAGTCACAGACTTTATTATTTAAAAAAAAAAGAATGATTGAAATAATCCATACACTGTAAACCTTAAGCTGTCAATAAGGAAGCTTTTTAGTTTTGTTTCCTTTCTGGTTTTGAAGAAAAACGCTTGTGGAACAACATGCTGTTCTGTGTGAAAAGATGTTAGGAATCAGGAAAAACCTGATCTGAAACTACTTAAGGTATGATCAGCTTCCTTATCAGACCCTTGCGATATCATTTCAGTAAAAGGCATCCACATAGAACTTGCACGGTTCAGCGCAGATGACATGAAGAGATGTTTGCTGTTAAACGTCTCACTAAGCTAGAACGAGCCTGTTGACGTGAACCTGTACGTGGAGAGAGCCGTCACCCTCGGCCTTTTTTAAAGCTCAAATGCGCACTTTGTTCATTTCTGTCTCAATAGGATGGTGGCAGACATGTTGGAGGAAAGGATGGGATTTTCTTTCCCTGTTTTCCAGGTCTGGACAAGTAGGGAAAAACAAAGTTGTATAAAAAAGATATTTGTAACTTCATAACTTATTCTCTGTTACATTATCTTAATGGGTCCTTCCTTTTCCCCTTCATTTCTTGTTTTCCTTCCAATTTTCCCCTTCTTTTCTTTTCCTTCCATCTGTCCTTTATTTTTCTTTCTTGTTTCCTTCCTCCTTTCTTTGTTTCTGTCTATTTCACTCTCCATTCAATCTTTCCTCGGTGACCTTTTAGTGTCCTTCTTTACCCTCCTTGTTTCCTGCCTCCTTTCCTTTTGTATTTTACAGTGAATATAAAGGACTGGGAACTCTGGATAGTTGACTCAAAAAAAAAGTTTCACATGTTTACTTGACAAATGTGTAGGAATCTCATTGAAGGCAGATTGTGAATGTTTTCACAATAGTTATGAAATATATTATCTCTGACTGAAGAAACATGTGAGAAAGCAAAAAAAAAAGTCACTTCATTATCAAGATCAAGAAGTCCTTCCAACAGAGATTATGAATGCCAGTTTTCGTTAAACAGCAACATTGTCCTCTCAAATAAAAAGAGAAATTGTTTCTTTTTAAGTGTCAGTACAGTGTCTTCCACAAGAACCCCATAACTTTATTTTTATGTGATAGACCAACTTAAGGTCATGCAAGAAATCGAAGGCAACTCATACATGATTGGCAACATTTCCCTGATAAAAATCTAAAATGTGTGGCATGAATTAGCATTAACCCCATTTGCCCTGATGACACTAAATAAAATCCAGTTCAACCAATAGCCTCCAGATATCGCATAGTTAGTAAACAGTCCCACCTGGTGTGGAATGTAATCCCAGTATAAATCTGAAAATGGAAAAACCATGGCACAACTGCAAACCTGTCAAGACACCGATGCCCGCCTAATCTGGCAGTCTTGGCAAGGAGAACATCAAAATGAGAAGCAGCGGAGTGATCCATGGTGACTCTGGAGGAGCTGCAGATATCCACAGCTCAGGTTGGACAATCGTTAGGTAGACAGCTGTCGATTGTGCCGTTCATGAATTTCTCATTTCTTAAAAGGAATTGATAAAAATGTAGGTGTGCAAATCTTGTAAGGACACCTCAAAAGTCTTGCAGCTGTAATTGCAGCTAAATACTGGGGTTTTTTTAAAGCCTTAAGTGGGAATGAATACAAAACACGACTCCGTTCAATAATTTTACAAATTTCTTTCACTTCCCATCAGGCATTACTATGTTAGTGGAATGTGTAAATTACCAATAAAATGTATTTAAGTTTATGATTTTTCTATGATGAACCCAGAATGGACACCACACACACGGGACACAGAATTTATTGACAGGAAGATGAGAAATGGATGATGAAACCAGAAAGGCAGAACAAGACTGGAACCGGGGTGTAGCTGTGAGCAGGAGCTGACGGACCGGAGAGAGTTCCAGATAGCACGACTGCTGGAGCACAGAGGAGGCAGGAAACCCAGCGGCTGGCAGAGGCCTCACTGAAGCTCTGAGTAGGCAGGATGATCCAGCAGTCAGAGGCCTACTTAAGGCGCAGAGGAGCCAGGATAATCCAGCAGCAGACGGAGGTCTCACTATGAGCAGAGAGGTGGCAGGTAAATCCAGCAGTTAACAGGCCTTACTTGAATCACAGATGAGGCAGGTAAATCCAGCAGCTAGCAGCACAGATGAGGCAGGTAAATCCAACAGCAGGCAGAGACTTAACTTGAGACACAGCGGTGGCAGGATTCCTGCAGCAAGCAGGGGCAAACCAGGTTGACAGACGTGGAGTCTGATGACGAACCGGCAGTGAAGAGAAGACTGAGGGAGGCTTATGTAGGGAGGCTGGCAGATGGAGTAAGTTCTGATTAATTAATGTACAACAGGTGTGACTGATTGCAGAGGGAGAGAAGGGTAAGCTGAGTAAAAGGAGGAGGAGGAACTGAAAACTAACAAAAAAGGCCAGACTAAAACTAAACCATGACAAGGTTCGTGAATACAACATGACAAAATATGGAGAAAAAAGATCGATGGGCGTGACTATTTTTCCAAAGCGGATGTTCCCTGTGAATTCTGCTTTGTGTTTTGTCCTATTCCATATGTTTTATGAACTGCCTTTGACAAAATCTTTCAACTCTTTAGAAACAGATATTTCGAGGGGAGTAACTCGGCAAACATCACCAGAGAATATAGCAGTCATGCCTACAGAGCAGCATCACAATGATGAGACAGACAGCCGGTTCAAATAAAGCATAGTGAGTAGTTGAATTTTAAAGATTTCATACATAATAAGAATGTGTGCTCATTGTGTGTTGTTTAATCAGCTAATTACGTTATTGTTTCCTATACGTGAGGTTAGTATGCATCTGTGTCTAGTTGCCCCCTGAATAACAGGAGAAAGGGTATTTATAGGCATCTTTCAGATTATTAATGTTGTTGTTTTTTTGGGTGGTTATTTCTGTTTGGTCAACACCTCAGTTAATCCACACAATCTTTGAGAAGAGTGGTCATTTTAGAAGAACATATCTTAGGACAATGTTTCTACAAGGACCTCAAGTATATCAACCAGAAATCAGTTTAATTTGGATGACCTGATATGAGTGACAGTTTGCCATTTTCTCCCCTTCTTTGCCTTCATTTTTACACACCTTGCATCATATGTGAAAATGTGACCAAACTGCAATCTTGAACAACCTTTAATTAGGCAGTACAAAGAACAATTTGTGTGTTTTTTCTCCTACCCACATTATCTGAACCATCTTGTTATGATCCCGTAAAACACTCAGCTCAGCAAAGGCAAAAGATCATTTTAAAACTTTTGTGGTAAATGAATATAAAAGACACCCCTAATGAGTAAAGAAGGTTTAATAGAATTGAAACTTCAAAGGGAGTTAAAATAAACTTTTAAATGAAGAGAGAAAAGAGAATGAGTTAGATTGCATTTCAGAGTCATGCAGAGCAATTTCATTATAATTTGAACAGCTTTGAGGTTTTTTTTAATTATTAAGATATATTGAGATTCACTCTTAAATAAATAGATATAAGTGCCTTATATGCTTTGTGTTGTTCAGCTCAACATCTGTTTGAGCACATAAGTTACATGGAGTCGGGTTGTGTGGCTCCTCGGGCTATTTGACGTGTTCTTATGGTCGTTAAGCAGTGTTTCCTATCCTGCTCCAGTCTGGGTCCATTATTTCCCAACAGAATATCACATTGAAAATAAAAATTTGTGGTACTTAGTTTACCCGTCAGTGGTCATAATGTTTTGCATAATCTTCGTTTGTAGCAGAGTTTTTATTTTATACCTTCAAAGCTTGGGGAGTTCTTTTAAAGGAAAGACTAGAAATGTGTCTGAAATGTCAGAATAAGTAACAGAGTTTGTGCTGCACCCTTAAGGCGTTGAACAATTTTTTAAGAGTCATCCAAAAACAATAGTGTCTGTTTTCCATTTAGGATTTAGACAGACTTGTTTTAGTATTATCAGCTATCAATTATGCGCTTGTGTTTACTTCTTCTGTATTTTATGTGCGGGTGGCATACGAGGAAGGTCCAAAAATGTGTAATTGTGCAAGACAAACGTTAGTATGGAAACACTAAAAGGTAGCAGCTTGGCTGGGTGTAAATAAGAATCCAGGTTATGTGCTTACACAATATGTTGTAGGCTGCCACAGTCTGCCCCCTACCGACTCTATCCGTACACTGCAAATCGTGACTGTGGCGTTTTTTAATATCTCCTGGACCCCAAACATATTTGACGAGTGAAAAAGGTTTAGAAATACAAATACATCACACAGAATTATAATGATGCCGTTTGGTGCCGAGAGCTCAAAAACTGATTTTATCCGAGTTTCGTGAACGCATCTTTTCTTTCTTTTTTTTTTCTTCCGGAAGTGACGCCAGACACGGGGCAGCGGAGGTCTTCTGTTGTGTGCTAGTAGTTTGGTAAGTGTTGGGAGGGGAAATACTTTTAAAAGCCTAGTTTTATTTAGACCTCTGAAGGTTATATAAAATCAATAAATTTAATCATCTCACCCATTTTGAGTGGAGCATTTATGATACACAATTGACGAGACCAGCGGGGTTGAACCAGGTTAGCCTGTCAGCGCCTCTTTAGCATGTCTAGCTAACACGCTAACCTGTCTTTTAAAGTCTTCTTACCACTCAGTGGGATTCGTCTAATTACGATCAGATTAATCACGATGAACACGTTGATATCGTCTTTGCTGTGTTAAGTATCTTGATGGTGTTAGATGCTTTCAAACACATCGAATAGCGTGGTTTCCATCCCGGTGTGTTGCTATTTGATGTGTTACCTTCTGACAAAACAGAGCCATCCAAGATGACTACGGCTGCAAGACCAACATTTGAGCCTGCGAGGGGAGGCAGGGGGAAAGGAGAGGGGGATCTGAGTGCTCTTTCCAAACAGTATTCCAGCCGAGATCTCCCAGGTCATACCAAAATAAAGTACAGGTCAGTAGATCACATATGAAGCTATTTCAAGCATTAGATGTTTCTCAAATAATGAATTAGAGTATATAATAAGTAGTTTTTGCTTTTTTTAAGGAGATGGAGAAAACAAGTTTCATTTAAAACGGATGTTAACAGACATTTCAAGTGATGCAAAGATCGTGTGTGCTTGTTACAGGGGTAATTTCTGTCCTTTAATTTACAATAAAACTCGTTAAAAAGTTGTGATCCAAGCAGCATATTCATTGTCTTAAAATAAAACTTTCAACAAATGTTCTCTGTTAAAATTGTTCCCTTTTGCAGTTTACGGAATAAATATTGATCAATTAACTGGGTTGTTTGAATGAATTGACGATGCCATCCATCTACCTCCCGACCCACTCCCTGTGGTCATGAATTATGGATCATGACTGCAGGAACGAGATCCTCAGGGATAGGCAGCTGAAATTGTCTCTCTCTGTTGGGTCTTCATCCGTCTTACCGTAAACATACTGCTCTACGTCATCATTAGGAGTCAGTAGAAGTGGTTCGGGCATGCTTTCCGGACACGTCCTACAGGGACAGACCCAGAACCGGCTGGCGGGGGCTGTATGTCCCTTTCTGGCATGGAAAGGCCTTTGTGTCCCCCATGAGTACCAGAGTGCTGCTAGGGAAAAGCATATTTTGGTTTCCCTCCAGCGCCGGTTACAGCATCAGCCAGATCTCACATAAGTGGAATACAATGGGTGGATTATTCCAGGTACCGCCCCCCCAAAATTGCAGGAATAAAGTGTAGACACATTAAACGGAAATCACTAAATAAATAAAACAAAATTATGACATCTGTTCTCTCTTAAAAGGTGCCCTAATTCCCGTTCCATTTTGGGTTTATTTGGGGTTGTTTTGTTGTGTAGGCCTAAGTACATACGGGAGCACCAGCTATATGCGTACATATGCATCTTCTTAAACTTCTGACTTCATGCAGAGATCGTATTGGATAAGTATAGCTTCTGCCAATGGCCAATCAGTGGTCCTGGTGTCATTTTCCAATCAGAGTAATTCAAGATGCCTTTCAATTAAAGTCTGGCAGCTCAGATCCGCAGGCGCAAATGTCCCTTAAACATACAGATGCGAACGCAAGAGTCAGGCAACAATGACAAGATGGGAGAGAGTGGCACAGTGAGCGAGAATTAGGTCAATCGTTTGCAAAATACAAATTTCACGAGGCTATAGCTGGAGGAATAAAAAGCTGATGGAGGAGGAATTTGGACCGGACCGACCAGATTCAAACATCCATCAGCAGGTGAATGATTGTGGACAGATTTATGTTCAAGTGGAGTTTTATTGTTTTGTCGTAATCCCAGATCACAGGCCGCAACTTTTGGATTGTTGTACAAAATTTTCTCCCATTTAAAATCAGCAATGGAGAATATTGTGGCCTTTTTTTTTCTTCCAAAGGTTTACTGCCACGCACTGAATCTGTCTTTAACAGCAAGGAAATATATTGGCAATTGAATACTGTGTGCGTTTGGTTGATGTTCCAAATAGAAATCTTAAACCTGCAATAGGACAGAGGAAGCAGGGGACGGCGCAGCTAGCGTGTAATTAGAAATCCAGTGATTGGGCCAAACATGGCATGACTCATTGATGGACCCATGCCTAATTAGTAAATGCACGGTGTTGTGACTTTATCAGCACCATGCAATCAACCTTTTTAGCTTAACATTTCTATTTGTATCTTCTGCCTTTTCTCTCTAAGGGTGAACAGCGGAGCCAAAAGCTCTCTAATTTCTTCATCTAAAAAAAAAACTTTCTTCTCAGGCAACCTACCCAGGATGCCCCAGAGGAGGTGCGTGCCCGTGATTTCCGCAGGGAGCTGGAGGAGAGGGAACGTGTCGTTGCACGTGAAAAGACCAGAGAGAGGGGACCCAGAGGTTACTGTTTTAAAACAACCTAATTTCAGGCTATATTCCTGGCACAGTCCCTAATTCTTCTAATGTTTTTACCCATGAGATGCATGTTGAATATTTTTATTCTTCCAGAACACACCACATCGTCATCGTCTTCCTCTTCATCATCTTCCAAGAGGCCCAGACTGGATCAAATCCCAGCAGCGAACCTCGATGCTGATGACCCTCTGACTGACGTAAGTACGAACTAGAGATGAGAAATATGGATAGATCGCAGTGCTGTGAAGGCACCTCACTGTAGTTAAAGCTCCAAAAGACAAAGGTTCACTAAGAACAAGTTACCAGTTATTGAATAAACTACATCAGGACACCAATTGGATTAAGGAATGCAGTTTTAGCAATAAATGGCATACCATAACTATTTAATCATGTTTAATCATACACTATTGATATTTATTGCAGCTCTTATAGAACCATCAGCGGAACATATAGTAAAATCCACAATCCTAACATTATTTTTTTCTTTTTGGGGTTTTCAGTTTATCGTTTTCACAACAAATCAATGTTCGTTTGATGATAGATTTTTAAGAAGGTCACTGGTCGCATTTTTATCAACGTTTTTTAATGCGCATTTTGGAGTATCGCATTAGAAGGGGTTGATGAAAACGGCAAAATTCTAATTAACTCGCTAAATTACGCAAAAAAAAAGTTTTCACGCTCGCTTGAGGTGTTTTTTTTTTTTACTTTTTCGAAAAGACAGAAAGTCAGTTGAATCAGTTTTGACGTAGCGAACGTTTACCTTTATATGACTGATCAGCCGTTTCTGTCACCGACGTCTTCTCGGGTATTCCCATAATGCTCAGAAACGGGTCTCGAAGCAACAACAAGTACATGTGCACCGCCGAAAGAAAACTCGTCACATTCATTAAAGCCTCGCTCCAGTACTGATCTGTGGTCGGTGCCAGTTAGCAACATCTACTTCCTGTTTTTTTTTTTTTTTTACAGCCGACGTATGACGACGTTACGCTGCGCGTCTCCTGGTTAATTCGCTACAAACCACTTAATAGAAACACGTCTGATGCGCATTTTCCTTTTCGCAAGACGTGCAAACTATTTTAAAAGTTCTATCAAAATTCGCACGAGAATTGAATGGAAACACAGCTACTGTAACAATAAACGGTAAAGCCTGTGTAAAACTCTGATTGGACATCTCATGTTGTTTGTCCTTCGTTCTTTTAAGGAGGATGAAGATGAGGACTCTGAGGAAGACAGCGACGATGACGACACCGCCGCCCTCCTCGCTGAACTGGAGAAGATCAAGAAAGAGCGAGCCGAGGAGCAAGAACGCAAAGTAAAGCTGGCACACTGGCGTTTCTACACGTTGCAGAACTGAACGTACTGTTGAATGTTCTGTTAGAGAAGACCCAAATGGTTTCTGTTTGTGTTTAAGGTCTTTGTTTTGTTTTCCGCTTTAGGAGCGAGAGCAGAAGGCAGAAGAGGAGAGGATTCGCATGGAAAACATCTTGAGTGGAAATCCGCTGATTAATTTGGCTGGACAGCAGCAACAGACCCAAGTTCAAAACACATTTAGAGTCAAACGGCGGTAAGTCTCTTAGAAACACTTGTTTACTTGATCTGTGTGTGAGTGTGTAGTCTTTACTAGCATTGTTAATGCAAATTAAGACAGCTGTCACCAGCCGTTTGCTTATCATTGTGTCACCTGTCTAGGTGGGACGATGATGTTGTGTTTAAAAACTGCGCCAAAGGAGTGGACGAGGCACGGAAGGAGAAACGCTTCGTCAACGATACGCTGCGCTCCGAGTTCCACAAGAAGTTCATGGAAAAATATGTAAAATAAAAGACTTGCTTCGTGTTTTATCAGACTTTTATTTTTATCTTTGTTCTCCGACCCTGGAACGGTAGATGGCATTTATTGCCCCTGAAATTTATTTACAACTGGCAGAGTCAACAGGTAGATCGCTGTACATAGATGAGTTGGTGACTTTCATCCTTTGTTTGAACATTATGAAAATGTCTTCAAATGTGATTCAACATTTCTTTGTGTTGTTTTTTTTTTTTTTTCAATAAACATTGATTTTGCTCACTAATATTTTTCTTTCAAATGTCTCTTTAAATACTTCCGGACGTTTGAGCTAATATGCACATTTAGGTGAGCCCAAGCACATGGAAATTAAGTTTTAAATCCCACACCCCACCAAGGAAATTATGTTACATACTTATAGTAAAATATTTGCTAATAATGCATTATGTTCCTTCTAAAATCAAAGCGTTGATTAGATTTAGTCTTAGATTATAGAGCTCTAGTGAAAACTGAAAACAAAGAAATTGTGCTGTCTACAACTACTAGCTTTCCAGTTACACGAGGACAAAACTCAAAGATGAGAACTTGCTTCTTTCACTCTACTCATTAAAATTTATTATGGTAGTTCAGGGGTCAACTTTACTACCACTGGACTGTTGGTGATGGCTAAATTACATAAAACAGGAATTCTGAATGTATTTCAAACTGTCAAGCAATTTTGATAACGGTTGGTGCTCTGATAGATCAATATATTGCTGCGTGCCTGTGGTTGTCCAAGGTTCAAGTAAAAAAAAGGCTTTATGTTTGTAAAAGCTTTGACAAATTTGGACACCTCAAAGTTAGCAGCCAGATGTGCTTTTTTACCAAATGTAAAATAAAGTTTAAATGAAAAAAAATAATCATCACAGAAAGAGGAACATATTAAAGAGGATGCGCTTGTCAGTTCAAAATGCTGTGTGGAAGGCTAACTGCAAATCAACCTGAACACACCATTGGCATCAAGCTGTGGGAATACTTCCATTTGCAGCAGGGGAAATGGTCAGAGTTGGTGTGCAGATGGGAGTTAAATACAAGAGAATCCTGAGGTAAGAAAACCTGTTGCAGGCTGCAAAAGACTTGGGACTGGAGCAAAGGTTCCCCGTCTCACAGGGCGACATGGGGTGGTTTAGATCAGAGGTCCTCGGGACCAACTGCCCTCCAAGTTTTACATGTTTCTGCTCAGCACACCAGGATCAAATGGTTGCATTACATCCTCAGCAGCCATCAAGGACTACAGAGGCCTGTCAATCACCCATTTATGTAGGTCAGGTGTGTGGAGGCAGGGAAACACCTAAAACATGCAGGACAGTGGGTCCTGAGGGCCAGGGCTGTAGACCTCTGGCTTTGATCATTTATTAAAATGGCCTAGTCAAAGTCCAGACGAATCCAATTGACAGTCTGCAATTGGAGGTGAAAATTTATGATAAGAGACTCCATCTAATCTGATGAAACTTGAAATGTTTGACAAAAAAGAGCGGGCAGTTTTAAGACACGCAAAGCTGGTAGAGACCAACAGCTGCAGTGGTTCAACAAGCCTTTTTGTAATTTAGTGACTTGCAATCAGATGCGTTGGCTGTTATTGTGTGTGTGTGTGTGTGGGGGGGGGGGGTATCAGACCAAACAACTGAATCCAGATGCATGCCCCACTTTTCACATTTTAATTTGTAAATAAAAAAATTGATTCGACCTAATATACATTACCTGCAGTCGGTGTATTTCATAAAAATCCCAATAAATTACGTTACGCTTTGTGGCTGTAATGAGACAATTTAACAAATTCGCATTAGAAAAGTTTGGCTTAATCTCTCTGTGAATGTTATCCGCCTTTGATTTCTGTCTGTAATAAAAACATTTCTCGCAGAGATCTGGGCGGGTGATTTTAGTTTGCCTGCTGTTACCAGAGACAGCCGGCAGAGGGCGCCGCCACGCCGCAATATCTCGTTTGAGGCGGATTGGGAGGCTGCTGGGAAAAAATGGCAGCTTCCTTTTGTTTTTGAGGATTTGCCAGGCTCGGCGTGAGCATTTAAAGGCGTTGTTCAGCGGAAACCCCGGCCTAATCACGCATTTGGGGCTCGTCCTGCCATCTGTTCAAGCTCTGGAAGCAGGAGAAGATGGAGAAGAGCGGGAGCATCGATAGTTTGGGCTCGAAACCCTCCTCCTCCCGACAGCCAAGTGTTGATTCATTGTCCAGGTAGCTAAACCCTTCACAACCCACGGCTTTGAAATATGGCTAAAAGTCTGAAAACGCATAGGCTACTGATTACAGAGGCTTCATAAACGCGTTTAATGTTCGCTACTTCAATGTCAGATGTGTAACTACTTCAGCGGAGTCTTGAAACAATAAGAGTCCGCGCGCTGTCAGTAAAATAACACTAAAGTATTAAAGTTTTATTTGAACACGTTAAATAAAACCAAACAGTAGGCAAAATAAAAAGTTTAAATATTGCTATATATAAAATGAAAATTTGTTGGAATACTTTCTGGGTTACATGAGTCTGACTTGGTTGTGAGCACGGACCGTGAAAAATGCCTGAAACTCTCAGATCTGTGCACGCAGTCCGAAATGATCCCAATTCTAAGCAAATACAGTCACGTCTTCTCCATGATGCGATGCCAGATGGTAAAAGTCTAATACATTGCAGGCACTGTGACTGAGGTACTGAGTGTGTAGCAACCCCTCATCCTGACCAAGCACGCGGCGACAGTGGGAAGTAACCTCCAGCGAAACCAGGTTTAGTGCGAGAAATGCGCTCCCTCAACCGACTGGCGGTTTAGAGGAAAGAAAACCGACGCAGAGGAAAAAACACCTCTGGGCCAGGGGTTAACGGCAGCAGCGGTCGCACAGGAGGGCTCAGATTTCTGAGCCGTCTCTCCGGGTAGACACAGAAAACCGTGGCTTTGCAATCCTTTATGCCTTGGACAAGTAAATGAGACTGTTAACAAATGAGAAGATGACGGGTGCGTGCCATCGATGTGCTTCAGCCTCGGGACTTGAGGCTCTTCACAGGGCTGATGTTTCTCTACGAACAGTACTAAAACATCCGCATCTGTAACTGAAAAGCTGTAAAATGCAGTAAAAGTTGTCGCCTTGCTTGATAGGGCTGGACGTTTATCGGCTTCAGGAAAAATTTCTCATCACGATAAAGATTAGGGCTGTGCATAAAAATCGATACAACGATTAATATTGATGTTTTTAAAAACAATTCAACATCGATATTCTGGCTTTCAATATCGATATACCTCCCAACCCCTAGGGGGCGTGATCACAGCGTGCCATCAAAGCTCACAGCGAGGAAGTGCAAGTGAGACGAATTTGCGGAACGGCCGATTTTAGAAGCACCTTCATCCCTAAAATCAGAGTTTTGGGCACATTTTTGGTTTTTGTGATACATTAAATGCATCGAACCAAATGCACTTTATTTTCCTGTTAATATATCAGTGTTCAATAAATTGAACATATGATATTTGTCTGGTTTTGTTGATTGAATGACTGAGCATTAATTTGAAAGAAAGAAATATCAATATTGGAGTCAAATCAAGCTGAGCTATATCGAGAATTGTATTGAATCGGCTCATCCTAGATGATACCCAGCCCTAATAAAGATTTGTATTTATGGTGACATTGATAAATTCCAATGAATGCAATCTGAAAACTTCCAAATCTGACAGTATTGTCATGATTGTTACTTTGCATAGGAACGACGATAAATATCCATTCAAAAATGTAAATTCATAAATGTATTCAAATGTTGGTTAAAGACTGTGGTGACATTGATAATGATCATTGTTTTCTTCCTTGAACATCAAACATTTGCCCGATTGAAAACCATGTCTCGTTTTACCGCCACAATTGGGCTCCGCTTTGTGTAAATATTCATTGAAGGTTATGTGACACGATGTGAAAAAGGCATATAAAAACTTTTAAAGGACACTGTAGCTCCGCTGCTGACACAGGACCTGTGGGCTAATGCAGCTGTGTTGAGTAACTCATCGGCAAACACTGATTTTCAGTCAAAGGAAAAAAGCCGAAGTAAATTATTTCCTCTTCTTTGTCATTTGATCTGCTGTCAGCACTTCCACCTCTCGCTCGGACCGCTCCGGCCCGGCCAAGCCGCCCTCTGCTCTGTCCTCCGACTCCGTGTCGACCTCTGCAGAGTTTTCTCCAGAGCTCCGGGTTTGTAGCCTGTTCGATGATCTGCAGCGTCATAAAAGGGACTTTTCGTGACTAACGGCCATCTCTCCTCTTTTCTGCGTCCCTCAGGTAAAGCCCAAAGCTACCGCCAAGGTACGTCACCGTACAGCTTTCTGAACCCTTTCTGGAGCGAGACTTTCTGGCTGCGTTGCGGACGGCTCTCCGGCTGCAGCTCTCCAGGATGCGTTGGGCTGTTTCAAAACTTTCTTTGGTCATTTTAAAGTCAGTTTAGTAACTGGTTAATTTCGAAGGATGTGCTTGTTGTTATAACAAATGAAAAAAACAACTTGAGGTTCGCACAGAACAGAACGTTTAGCAAAGAGCTGGAGATGCACAGGTCCGGCTTTCCCTGGCCGATTTCTCTTTACGTTTTTAGGGTGGGCGGGACCTGCTGATTCCAGTTAATCAATTTATTCTTTCATTCTTACGTCTATTAAACGTAACGGAGAAACGGGTTTTGATAGCGGTAGTCTAGCATCCAATAGAAAATGAAGGAAGCAGTAAGATTATTCCTGTTTTAATCATATTGAAATATATTTATAACGGCCAATTCACAGCAATGCAGCCTCACGGCGCTTTAACCATAAAATAAAATCCAACTTTTATACAAAAATTTCCTGTTCCATTCAGTTTGATCGCGCTGATAAAGACAAATTCAGTGAAATACATTTTATTTCAGTCTTAGTCAAGAAGCTATGCAGTCAAGTTAGGATTATTTCTATTGGTAGCAGTTTTCTGTTCAAGGAAAACCAGCCGATGGCATCGAGTCGCTAACTCTGCAGCAATCCCTCGTCCTAAACGAGCAGCAGAACACAGTCTGTTGCGTCATGTTGTTCATTTTCCAGCAATCCTTCACTTTGAGCATGTGCGTCCTCAGGAGAAGACCTTGTAGGGAGGAGATTTCAACATCAGCTGTGTCACGCTTTCACAGTAAACGAGTTTTCCTTAGAAAAACGTCTGATCGTTGCCTTAAAGTATTTTAAGTCAGTTCTGTTCCTTAGAAGCTGGATTTATACGAATGAAGGGATGGCTTCGAGCTGCTCAGGTCCGTGTTTGTTGAAATCCTGTTGGAGATGAAATGACTGCTTTGTGTTCAGTGTTATTTTTTTTCCTGTTTTGTTTCTGGGGATGTTTTCAGAAGGTGCACAGAGAGTCGGACAAAGAAGAGCCACAGCTGCTGCCAAATGAATCTGTGCAAGACATGGGTAACCTTCCCTTTCCTTTGGCTGCCACTAAAGCAGATTTCACCCATTAAGAGCCAACCCTTATCGTCTAGTTACTAAAATAAGAATAATTCTTTAATAATCCAACCTGATCCTGATTTTGTTTTCTATAGCACACGATATCACCTACTTCTGTCCTTTCACTGGAGCGCTGAGGGGAACCGTCATGGTCTCCAACTACAGGCTCTTCTTTAAATCCATGGACAGGGTATGTGTGGTCTGTGTTAAAGGTGGGAGCGCGGTTATTAGTTTTGTTCATTTTGCGCTCATCTCTAGGAGCCGGCGTTCATGCTGGACTTGCCTCTCGGAGTTGTAAGCCGCGTGGAAAAAATCGGGAACGCCTCGACCCGCGGCGATGTGTCCTATGGAGTAGTTTGCAAGGTGAATACGCTGGTCAAATAATTGCTATTTCTTGATTTTTTTTTTGTGTGTGAAAAGTGGACGGTTAAAGCGTATGTTTCTACTATAGCTGTGTAGTGAAAGAAATATTTCGCAACAGCTGCTTTCCCCATGACCCGCTGCTCTGCTGCTTTGCAGGACATGCGTAATCTACGGTTTGCACACAAACAGCTGGAGGAAACGATCAAGAAGTCCATTTTTGAAGTTCTGATGAAATTTGCGTTTCCCGTTTCCAACGGCCTGGTAAGTGACCCGCGGACTCCCCGCTGCTGTCACGTCAGCGCTGCACAGATCACCAACTGATTTAGTTCTCCTCCTCGCCTCGCAGCAAATCTTTGCCTTTGAATACGGGCAAGTTTTCCCTGAAAACGGGTGGAAGGTGTACGATCCCATAGCTGAGTACAAAAGACAGGTACGCCCAGAAGCTGTAGTCTGAACGTTTTTCTCAATCTTATAGGTGGTATTGTTACATTTGTTGCTTTTGTTTTTTTTTGTGTTCAGGGTATACCCAACGAAAGCTGGAGGATAACAAAAGTCAACGATCACTTCGAGCTGTGCGATACATACCCGTCAACCCTGGTGGTTCCGGTCAACATACCCGATGAAGAGCTGAAGAGAGTGGCCGTGTTTAGGGCGAAGGGCAGGATACCTGTGAGTAATCCTCCCTCAACGTCTGTGTGTTCGTCCTGCGAGCTGTGCTGATGTTCTCCTGCGCTTTGCGTGGCAGGTGCTGTCATGGATCCACCCAGAGAGCCAGGCCACAGTGACGCGCTGCAGCCAGCCGATGGTCGGGGTGAACGGGAAGCGCAGCAAAGAGGATGAGAAATACCTGCAGGCCATCATGGATGCTAATGCTCAGTCCCATAAACTTTTCATTTTCGATGCCAGACCCAGTGTCAACGCCGCCGCCAACAAGGTCAGTGTAATAAATCTTTAAAGGTGACCTATTATGAAAAATTCACTTTTTGCACGTCTTTGTACTTCCATTTGGGTCTCTGCTGCTTCTAGAAACAATCTAAGCGCTAAAAAAAAAAAACATCCACCCGTTTTTGGCAAGAAGTAAATTCTTGCCGTTTCAAAAACGTCCCGATTATTAACATCACAATTGCCGGGCACCTCCCCTCACCTAGCAACCCCAGCAAAGTAAAACTGTAACATATAAACATTTAGCACACAACTTTTATATCACATCTTACAATGAAGTTATTAATGGAATAACAACTTAACATTGGCATCAATACATGCTGGAAAATATGCATATGATTCCCCTACATTTAATTACTGCAGAAAAGACGAACAACTAATACTTAGCATGATGCTAATTTGCATTGCAAATCCCATAGGGATGCTAGCACTATTAGCTGCTTTTTTTTCTCTCAGATTCTTATTACCTAAAACAACCAAAATGCTTCCTAGAAGTATTTTACGCAATACAACACTTTATAAAAGCATAACACTCACTGATAATTCTTTCTAGGCAGTTGAGAAGATATAACAGGATAATTTAACACTGCAGAAACGTGGCTTTCAACGTAGCTCTGGAACTTTCTCTAACGGAGCCCTGTAGGAAGAGGCTACTTACTAACCATTTAGAAACTGCTGCTGCATCTTTGCTGGTTGTGCAGGAGGCTCCTGATATTCAGCTTCTGCGTCTGACTCGGGGGTCAAAGTTGTACGGTTGTACCATTGTGCATCTATTTGCAGACATTTTCACGTGTATAAAGTGTGAGTTTAAACATTGAGTTGGGGGGGGGGGGCGAGGTCAGCTACAGCTTACTTGCATAAAAGTGACAGAGCCCTAAAACAGCTCTTTGTGAATGGAGCTCAAAATAGGCGGAACTACGAGCCAAATCATATCTCTTAAATGTTCTTCTTACAGCGGCCCTAAAATGCATCACAATTAAGTGGAAGCAACCAGAGCCGCCTTCCTACAACTCATGGGTCCAAATTGTGAGGGAATTATACCAAATGGAAAAGATAACATACTTGTTAAGACTTCAAAAAGACACTTTCAGCCAACGCTGGGGTCCTGTGGAAGATTTACTCAAGTAAACAAGTCTTACAACTTAATGTTTATTTATTTTATTTCTTTTCTGGATAATGTTACATAGACCTACCATCCAAGGTGAATTCTTGTGCTAGGTTTGTATGGTGAAGCTGGACCGCAAATATGATGCTGAAACTCTAAAATGTCATGCTGGGATGGTTAATCTGTAGTCAAATCTTACACTGTAAAAAACTGTTAATTGTCATTGTATGCTATGTAATTGCTCTGTTTTAAAATCAATAAAATTTAAGTTAAAAAAAAAAAAGGAAGGTGAGATTTCATTATCTGAGACTGATTTTGTGCAAAACATGGAATAACCATTTTTTTATAGCCCATAAACCTATCCTAATGTTTAAAGGGAAGCATAATAGGTCCCCTTTAAAAACAGTTTTCACTAGAATTATGGAGATGAGTATAATTAGAGGTGCAAACAGACTGAACTGGTAGCATTTGCTTATATCATTAGGCAGAATGTACTACATGCTCTGGTTTTACACAAATGGAAGTTTCAACTTAGAGGTATAACTATTTTTATCTAGGAACTGTCATTTTCCAGCTCCTAAACAGAAATCTGCAGTTTCAGTTTCTTTTGGAAATTAAAGATCTGAAAACATTTAAACTGATGCATGGAAATTCAGACCTTCGTTTTGCACCCTGTAGAAAGCAACAATAATTGAGTCGAAATCTTTCCAGTAAACATACAGCTCAGTGAGAAAGGAAAAAAAATTAAGAAGAAAGAAGGCAGTCACTAATTTGCAACTTTCATTGGGGCAGAAATGGTCAAAAGTTGTGTTTATGTAATTATTTGGACATTGTCTTCCCTGATGGTCGTATTCTCTCTTGCTTCTCTTCTACAGATGAAAGGCGGCGGATACGAAAGTGAGGATGCGTATCAGAACGCTGAACTTGTGTTCTTGGACATCCACAACATCCACGTCATGAGGGAGTCGCTGCGCAAACTGAAAGATGTAGTTTACCCCAACATCGAGGACTCCCACTGGCTGTCCAACCTGGAGTCCACTCACTGGCTCGAGCACATCAAGGTGGGGAGGATGGATTATCTAGATTATCTGAGATGAACATGAGCCACCGCCTACGTTTCTCGACGACTCTGTGTCGGTATTCCTGCTGGTGTGTTTGCAGTTGATCCTGGCAGGAGCACTGAGGATCGCAGACAAGGTGGAGTCTGGGAAAACGTCCGTGGTGGTGCACTGCAGCGACGGCTGGGACAGGACGGCCCAGCTCACCTCTCTGTCCATGCTGATGCTGGACGGCTTCTACAGAACCATCCGCGGCTTTGAAGTGTTGCTCGAGAAAGAGTGGCTTAGTTTTGGACATCGCTTCCAGCTGGTAGATTGAAACTACTTTTTTTGGTGGCGTCTTTTCAGAATACAAAACTGATTGCGCTTGTTTTGGTTGTGTCAGCGTATCGGACATGGCGACAAAAACCACACGGATGCAGACCGCTCCCCTGTTTTCATCCAGTTCATCGACTGTGTGTGGCAGTTGACTCAACAGGCAAGTGAAGGATGACGGCGTGAGACATTTCTGTTTGCAGAAAGCTGCCCTGATGAATAATGTTTTTGTTTTATTGCAGTTTCCTGCAGCTTTTGAGTTTAACGAATATTTCCTGGTAACCATCCTGGAGCACCTGTACAGCTGCCTGTTTGGGACATTCCTGTGTAACAGTGAACAGCAAAGGCTGAAGGAAGTAAGGACCCCCTTTTTTTTTTTTTTTTTTTTTCCTGATCCTGAAGATTTTATTGTGTAGCTATTCGTTTTACTGCCTTAAGCTGCCGTCCGACTGCTTTGTGCCTTACTAAGTATGTTGGGGTATCTAAAAACACTTTTTTCAGAAGTCTAAATGTGAAGAAATGGGAGCATATTTAGTGAGACATCAAATCCTGTCCCTTCGTTGTGTGTTGCTTAATATGTACCCCCACTTTATACAGGAATTTTTTTTTTTTTTGGGGGGGGGGGGTTAACAGTGTAAAATGTACAGTTTTACCTTATTCTGTCCTACAAAAGGACAGAATAAGGTAATCTTGTACTGACATCATTGTTTTGTTCTGACCCTCTGGGTTGCAAGACGTTTATTAGGTGGAATCAGCTCACAGAGGTTCATGTTATGACATTATGTTCATAGTTCACATCATACAGATCATTCCATAACTAACATATTGATTATTACATCACTTAGTATTTGCCACCTGGTCTTTGCCTCTTAATTTACATCTTTTTAATCCTCTCTTGCTCTCTATACTCACTCAAACTGTCATTAAATGTGTCTTAAGTCTCCATAAAGGTGATCCTGTTTACATATCTTCCTGCCCTAGTTGTCACAAAGTACGATGAGTGACGTTTTGACTGGAATAGCCGCTGTTAAAGCACAACCAGATGGGCGTTCCAGCTTGATAAAATCCTGATTTGGTTTAAGCACATCAGATGAGCAAATAAAGACGCCGGTGCTGTTTGTTAGGGCTGAATTTTACTTTACAGTGATCAAAGAAAGAAGTTTGGAGTGCCAGCATGCATTGGGCTGCGGCTTCATTCCTCTCCATGTGTCTGTTGTACCTGCAAACTAGAACGGCACAATATTTTAAGCAAAGATTGCAATAACACAGTTGCAAAATACTGCTTGAATACAGTAGGAAGTTGGATATCATATCATAAAAGAAAGAAGAATGTGGAAAACATGGGTTAATTGTCACTGCAATTAAGTGCCGTTGCATGTTTTCCTGATTCCGTACAGCGGTGCTGGAAAGCCGCAGCTGGTCTCACTCCCTGCCTGCCACAAGCTCTCACTAGTGACGACAAGAGCAAGTTGAAAGAAAAGAAGAAAAAAACTGAAGAATATCCATTAGTTCTGATTGTTAGGGGTATGAGTTAACTGCAATGAAGAGAAATGCATAATAGTCGAGGTTAAAGTAAGGAGCGAGGCAAATATTTTCAATATCTACTCCCCCCAGAGCCGTATCCTGTGTACATACAGCCCCTACAAAACCAGATTACATAATCATTTATTTTCTGCCTGGGGTGCAGTTTAATTCAGAATGAGCTGTGGTTACTTCAAGTTCATCACGTAAAAAATACAGGAATTCAAAATTTTCCAACTCCCAAACATTTTCATCTGAAAGAAGCTCAGACTGCGCTGCTGTTTAGGCTACTTAAAACCTTCTGCATGTGCAAGTGAGTTGAATCTTCATCGTTGCAGATGGAGTGTCTGCGTAGCGTGTCAGGAGATTAACAACCATAGGTCATTGCTGTGACACGTGTTAAGCGAATCCAAAACCAAGCAAAAAAAAATCGTACAGTTGTTACAAATACTTTGTTTTTGTTTTTTCATTTAAAGGAAATTCCCAAGAGGACAGTCTCGCTGTGGTCCTACATTAACAGCCAGCTAGAGGAGTTCACAAATCCAATGTATGTAAACTATTCAAACCAGGTGTTGTTTCCCGTTGTCAGCTTACGCCACCTGGAGCTTTGGGTTGGCTACTACATCCGCTGGAACCCTCGCATGAAACCGCAGGTATATCGCAAAATCAGCTTTCAATGCGCTCTCTCTCAACTCCTCAAGTGTTCCAGGGTTTAAAATGGAGGCCTCTCTTTCTATCCTCTGCAAGGAGCCCATTCACCAGCGCCATAAGGAGCTGCTGGCGAAGCGAGCCGAGCTTCAGAAGAGAGTCGACGAGCTACAGAGGGAGGTGACGAACCGCTCCGTTTCATCATCCTCAGAGAGGCCAAGCTCACCCACGCGCTCCATCACTCCTGTGCAGACCTTTGTTTGACACATTCTGTTCTTAAGAAAGTGTAGCCCTGCCTGTGAGAGCCTGGAAAAGTAGGAATCGGTGTCACAACTGGAGCCGAGAAGGACCTGAGGGTCATCTTTAGGGGATTAATACACTACCACCAAAAGTTTGAACAGGCAGAGTTGTCGTGAATTCAGGTAGAGTGTGCTTACATTGGAGGTTTCTGAAATCACTGGACTGCAGCCATATACAATATATTAGTCCTCTGAGGTCGGAGAACATGTAAAGACAATAAGGAAGGACTTTGATGCCTGTCGACCAACCCACTATTATCATTTGTCTTTGTTTTATTTACACTAATTATTGTTTTGGTTTAATGTTTATGCCTTACGTGCTTCATAGGAACCCTCACTTCACTCCTTGGTGTTCATTTCAAAGCAAAGCAGCTGGCAATTTGTGAACGAAGATTGCTGCAAAAAAAAACAAAGTAGAAGGGAAAATCAACAGAATTAAGAAGGTTTTGAGTTTTTAAGTATTGGTTTTAGGCTAGAACTGAAAAGAAATAATGCTGACGTCAGCATAAAGAAGAAAATGGTTCCTCTTCTTAAATGAATCCTTTTAGACGGTAGTGGGCAGATATCTCTTTCACTTTAAGGACAGACACTATGTATGACATTTATTCTACTGACCAATTTAACTGTTGTAAGTTTAATTTCTCTAAGAAGCTAACATTATTTATTGTTTGGTAGTTTGAACTTGTTTTCATAACTCTAAGCATCCTTTTCCTAGCCTCATATTCTATTGTTTCTGGGTCATATCAGTAAGCTGCAAAGCTCATAACATATTTTGAGTTCATTTTGCTCATTAAGTTTAATGTAATTATTAGAATTTGTGCCTTTTTTATGAATAGTCGAGAGTAAAAACGGAAGTGTGCACAGATTGTAATGTTGAACAATAATAACACTGCTAGCAAGTTTTGCCGCATATGTGCAACACTTTAATGATGCACTAATCGACCTCACGATGTTTCACTTACATTTAAAACTGTTCAAATGTTAGCCAAACGCCCCAGTAGCACTAACAGTAATATCTTTTTATAATCCTTAGTTATAAAAAGTGCCTTTCATGGGAGCATAAGAAAGGTTTTCAGGGGCTGTCTGTATTTGTGGAACTCTTATGTTACATTTTTACATTGTAGCTTTTAAATTCTCCATTAACAAACTAATTTTTCCTGTTTTTTTTGTTTGTTTTTTATTTAACTGCGTCTTTCTCTGTATCTACACGTACATCTCTAATGTCACTGATATTGCATTACTGTCCCTTTTTAAAATGTACAGCTATTAGTCATAACACTTCCACACAGTTTCTCATGCTGTATGCACTACCTTTATTCATTTATTTTCTCCTTTGTCCAACTGTACTGTCAGATTTCAAACCGTATTAAAATATTAAAAGTGACACTGTGTAGTCATTTATGTTTCTCAATTGGGAGCGGGCAAGTTAACTATCTTCAGAAATTAGTGGCATGATTGTCTATGACTAAGAAAGGCTTATCTGGAGTTTGCTTGTATATTAATTATAAACAACTGATTAGACAAGTATCTTCACTCTGTCAGTGATATGACATTTTTCATTGGTTGCAACTATTGTTGATAAAAATATGGCTTTTTTGGTCTATTTTATCACATTCCATTTTATTTTATGATGGTTTTATGACAAAACTGTCTAAATTAGTGAAGTGAAACGATAACTACATATAAAAAGAAATGAAAATCGTTGTGTGCACATGAATCCACCCTCTTTGCTATGAAGACCTAAATGGTTCTGGTGCAACCAGTGACATTCAAAAGTCACATAATTTGTGAAATGATGTCGGCCTGTGTGCAATCCAAGTGTCATGTGAGATCTGTCAGTAGAAACACACCTTTCCTGAAAGTTCCCCAGATGCTGCAGCAGCACTAAGGTGGAATTGGCACACCATAAAGACCAATGAGCTCTCCAGACAAGTCAGGGACAGAGTTGTTGAGAAGTACAAGTCGGGGTGGGATTGGCAAAAAATATCCACATGTTCAACGTTTCCCCAGAGCACCATCAAACCCACCATCTTCAAATTGAAAGCACATTGTACCACAACATACCTGCCAAGAGAGGGCTGCTCACCAAAGCACACAGACAGGGCAAGGAGGGTATTAATCAGAGAGAAAGCACAGAGACCAAGGGTGACCCTGAAGGAGCTGCAGAGCTGGAGTATCTGTCCATAGGACCACAATAAGCCGTACCTGCCGCAGAGGTGGGCTTCGTGGAAGAGAGGCCAGAAAAGAGCCATTAGAATTAAAAATAAGAAGGCCTGTTTTGAGTTTCATGTAAACTTATGCATAATGGATCAAAAAGTTGCAAATAAGGCTGAGTTTACCTGCAACTTCCCAGACTGAAGAAGTCTAGAGACATTTCATTAAAGAAACTGTCCACAGGACCTACGGTCCTCATTTTTGTGTTTTGTGCAAACCTTTGAGGCCTACACGGAATGGCTTGATTTTGTTTTTGAAATGCAGTTTCAACTCCTCTCAGGAGGCCTATGGTTGGTTGCCCTACAATATTTTTCAGGGGTGTCGGATTAAACTTTACTCTGACACTCCTAAATAGTATCTAGGGGTGTCCCCTAAAGGGGGCTGAGAAACCACACTTAGCAGATTGTGTTGGTCTGTAACATGCCAAAAAAGCACACAAAAAAACGTACTGTTTGTATATTTATACCTAATGTTTGTATGCTGTAAATGCTGTAAGTCCCTGATTGATGAATCAGGGAAGCTGATCCTGAATCATAAACTGATTTTATAAATACCCCAGATCTTTTAAAAAAATATATTTCTAGTCAGCTCGCTATTTTTTTTTGTCAACCACGTTTTTTAAACAGTACAGCATATCAAAATACAACAATATAACAGGTACAGGAATGAACACTGAGCGTCATTGCACTCTATAATACATAATCATCGTTATCTGCTGTGTAAACATATACTGGTGCCTATTAGAAACATGTTTCAAATGTTCAAAGAGAGAATGGGGTGAATTCACTGTTATGTCCATGTAATAATATGATTGTAAAATCTGACATGGAACGCTGTTAATTTTGTGCGGGCACCTGATTGGCTGCGCCCGTTTTCAAACTGTAAATCCCGCGGACGGATGTTGTGTCGCGATAGGTTTCCTTCCTTCTTCGGGGGCTGTCGGCCTCTTCCGGTTACGCGACAAAAAGAAAAAAAAGAAAAGAGCGAGCGAGCGAGAGAGAGAGGCACGGAAAACACAAGGAAAATACATTTCTCGGCGAGAACAGCGAAAACTTAACTCCACAGAGTTAATCGTTATTAAGGATCGACTCCGACGCGACGCCATTAAAAAGCCAAGGAGAAGCCGCCGCAGCGGGACGACGCAGCTAAGAGAGCCCGGAGCTCAGGAGTTTATTGTTCTTCGCCGCTGACTCGCTCCCTCCAGCTGAGCTATTTCTGTACGTAGCCGAGCGGGCTAACGTCGGCCAGCGCTGGCTGCCAACGCGGTGTGGGTCCCCAGCTCTCCGTTGAGCCGCAGCGAGCGGCTCTGACCACCAACAGCAGCGGGGCTAATCCGCTCGGCGCGCGGCTGGAGCTCGGTGTCAACCTCGGCTAGCTCGGACGGCGGCTCGGGTGTGCGAGAATGGCAACGTCGGCTCTGTACGCCTGCACGAAGTGCAACCAGCGGTACCCCTTCGAGGAGCTGTCGCAGGGCCAGCAGCTTTGCAAGGTTGGACTGTGGGACGGGGAGCGGGGGGAGCAACCACGACCTTAGGAGAGTGGTTGTTCCCGGGTGTGTGTGTGTGTTTGTTTGTTTGTTATGGCCACCTTGGAGAGATTTAGCAAGGACTCTGATTATGTAACCACTTGGAAAGCGTCCACGCGAACGCGGCGTTCAGTTTATTGAGGAGTTACGGCGGCGTTACCACACCCCGACCTGCTGAAGGCTCGGCATCGGGTCACCCGGCGGACACCTTTGAAATCTCAAACGTGTTGCTCTGGCGGCGCTGCTTGTTTGGTGCAGTTGGGGATCTTCGGCCTTCTTCACTCCGAGAACAGCCTTATATAATTTCCACGTCCACGCCATGCTCCTGGAAAACTAGTGTTTTGGAACCTTTTTTCTCTCTCTCACTTTAAATGTCTCCCCATCACCTCCTGAAGGAGAATGTCAACAGCCATTGAAAGCTTTAGACCGGATGAAATCATGAACGTCTTTATCAAGTTAAAAGATGTCGAATTAAAGCAATTAATCTCCCGCAATAATGCCAGAGTATCCCTAAAAGATAAGATGAGTGGTGCTCTTTGTGTACAGAGAGCCCCCCCCCCCCGGTAAAATGTGTTTATTAAACTAGGGCTGCACAATTAATCGCATTTGCAATTTAATCGCATTTTTAAAAAAACACAATTTCCAGATCGCAGAGGTCTGCAATTATTGGCTATGTAACAATCAGTGAATTAGACCGTCCTTTAGGTGTCCGTAACATGTTTAAAGTGGGTTTTCCTCCACATGGAAGGGAAGAGAGTTGCAGCAGTGAGATTATCTAATTTTATTACTTGTTTTAGAGTTTATATAGTCGGACTGTTTTACCAGAAACTTTCAGGAATCTCACCATAGGATTAAGTAGTGGTCAATCAGTTTAATACATAGACTTATACTTGTTGGTTGCACTTTATGTTCAACAAGGTTTGATGTCCAACTCAATTAAAAGCTGTTCTCTTAATATTGTGATTAATAAAAACATTAAAAGATTTTAATGGTCCTTGTTTACACACATCTTTATCTAGAGGCCATTATTGTAGCTTGTGGTTAATGCAGAGAAAAGTCAAAATCAAATCGCAATTTTGGCTGAAATATATCGTAGTCAGAACGCGATCATTTCTGCTCAGAGTTGAGACGCAGCTGCTCTTTTAGAACATAATCTGCACAGCGATGAAACGGATTGATTTGTTGTTTTTATATATATGTTTAAAAAGACATGATAAATTAAACTGTAGTCGCATTAAATTGCAATATTAAGATAAAAAACGCAATTAGATTTTTTTTCCAAAATCGTTCAGCCCTAGTTTAAACAGAACTATGGAATAACTAATTTTTTTTAGCTCGTTAGCATATACTCACGCTTAAAAAAACCGAAAAAAAGAAGTAAAACAAACCCAAAAAAAGCTGGAAGTGTGCAGAGTTTAGCAGGTCTGGGCAGCTGTGGGATAAATGATAATATTTTCTGCCCTGTTGACGGTCGTGTATATCCACCTGTTGTCAGGCTGTCCCGTCTTCCTCGTGTGTGATCAGTTGTACTGATGTGGAAAATGTGTCCAAATCCCTGTCGAACAGATGCATTTTTTTTTTCCGCGGGCCTAGGAGCTTATTATGACTTTGTGCTTCGCTGCATTGACACAAGAGCCTGTGTCTCCTTGCGACTCTCTAAAATGGGAAAGACGAGAGAGCATGCCGGGCCCTTCAGGTGGGGCTGCTGTGTTGATCCATGTTAACCAGAACGTCGATGGACAACACAACGCCACATCCATTAGAAGTGGGTGCATTTATGTTTTCCACCCGAATGACACACAATCTATTTCAAGGCTTTTTACCTGGGGTGCCGATAACCACTTCCTGATCACATGGTGGCCTTTTCAGATGTTTTAGCCAAGAAACATTGCTCACCAGTCACAGAACGTGTACTTATCCACCAAGGGTTTGCTCCCGCATTTCTGTTGCGCGGCATGAGTCAAATCTTTGCTTTAGGAGAATGTGTAAATAAAAATAAAAGCCTTTTTTTGTTGTTGTTGTTGCAGGAGTGTCGCATTGCGCACCCGATCGTAAAGTGTACATACTGCAGGTCTGAGTTTCAGCAGGAGAGGTGAGACGTGTTCCAGCGTTATATTTCTATCATCTTTTCCTTGGGGATTCCTTTGTGCGTTTAGACCCTCTTGTTTGTTCTTCCACAGCAAAACGAATACAATCTGCAAGAAATGTGCCCAGAACGTCAAACAGTTCGGAACGGTGAGTGGGAGAGTCCCTTAAAGGTGTCTGCGCACAGCGCCGCGTAGTTCGCGTGTGACCTCAGCGCTCGCGCTCCGAACTTTTAAGCTAGATGTTGCATATGTGTGACCGATCATGTTTTTTTATTTTTATTGTTTTAATTCCTCTTGGTTTTACAGCCCAAACCCTGCCAGTACTGTAACATCATTGCGGCTTTCATCGGGACGAAGTGCCAGCGCTGCACCAACTCAGAGAAGAAATATGGACCCCCACAGACCTGCGAGCAGTGCAAGCAGCAGTGCGCTTTTGACCGCAAGGAGGAGGGGAGACGAAAGGTGAAGGCCGTGTACGTGTGTGCGGCGCGATCGCGACCGGGGGAGGGCGGGGTCTCACGGACCGCCGTCTCTTGCTTGTGTTGCAGGTGGACGGCAAGCTGCTGTGCTGGCTCTGCACTCTGTCGTACCGCCGCGTCCTGCAGAAGACGAAAGAACAGAGGAAGGGCTTTGGCTCCTCCAACTCCTCGTCGCTGAACGAGAAAGACCACCACTCCAGATCGCACCACCACCACCATCACCATCATCACCACCACCACCCGCACAGACACAGCAGTTCCCACCACAAGTATGTGCGCCACAGGTGGCCTGTTAGCGGTTAGCGCGGTTAGCCTTTCTGTGTGCACGATCTGGAGAAGAATGCAGATCTTTGCCTTAACTCTGGCATTTCCAAAAGGCTGCTAACCTTTCCAGAGTCGGCGTGTTTCATGGCAGGTTGAAAGCCCCCAATGATAGATGAAAACAACTTTGCCGTAATACATTTAGCCTTCCTGTTATCCGCTTTAGTTATTTTCTCTTCTACTCTCACGTAGCCTGAACGAATTGCCGACAGTTGTCTCTTAAGTAGCTTCTCACCTCTCTGAGCTTCATTTTTAAACTTCTCACTAGTACTCATGGCCGCTAATCTGGAGTCTTGCTGACTCGTTTCGTTAGTATGAAATTTAATTTGTATAACAGTTGCTATAAAAGGTTTGTTTGCTAAGTTTCCCCCTTCTTTAACAGGCTGAGTGGGAGCTTGAGTCCTGAGCAAGAGCCGGGACTGTGGAAGCAGAGGTACGGCTGCTGCCCTTCTTCCACGTGAATAACTTTTAGATTTTAGTTTTGAATATTCACAATGAAATGGTCCTCTTGGCTTTTCTTCGCAGCCATAAATCGTCTTCAATCCAGAAGGAGACTCCAAAGAAGAAACCAAAGCTGGAGATGAAGCCATCCAACGGGGACAGGTATTCCCGCTTGCTTTAATTCACGGGGGAACATCGAGGGCCGCTCTACAGCTGCAGAAACCTGCTTATGTTTGTCTCCCACGTTCACAAGCTCCTTTCTGCGTTTCCTCCTCCATCCCGACAGCAGTTCCATCACCCAGTCCATGGACTCTGGTGGAACGGACAACTTCATTCTCATCAGTCAGCTGAAAGAGGAAGTAATGTCACTAAAGAGGCTTCTTCAGCAGAGGGATCAGACCATCCTGGAGAAGGATCGGAAGGTGAGTCTTCCAGCCCGGATCAAGCAAAGCTGTGAGTTTCTGCTCTGTCTTTATCTGAATTTTTCCCCCCCTTCCAGCTCACAGAGCTTAAAGCGGACTTTCAGTACCAGGAGTCAAATATGAGAGTGAAGATGAACCAAATGGAGAAGGCTCACAAAGAGTCCATGGAGCAGCAGCAGGTACGATGGTGTCCTGCTATGCTAACAAACAGTTTGGTCTTGAGCGGTTTTGTTTGCCCGTTTTTTTTTAATAAACTTCTTTTTATGCGTGTAAGCAAGAAACCCATTTATGTTGGAAGTTTAATGGCTAAACGGGTAAGGTGTGCAGGTACCAGGAAAACTTGGATCCAGTTTTTTTAGGAACTGAACTATATAAAGAAAAATCATAAATTGGAACTAGCCAAAAAAGTATGTATTAATTTTGGCAGCATAAAAAAACAAATGGTATTCTCAATAGGGCTGGGTGATGTGGACCAAAAATAATATCTCAATGTTTTTAGGCTGAATGCAGATACACAATATTTATCACAATACGTTTTTCAACAGTAATTACCCAACCACACCTCTGAATCTAAGCTTTATCCAAAATGTCTCACAGGCACCTTTTATTTTAACAAATAGCTGTAGATAAATATGAGAAACAGCTGAAAAATAACCTGCTGGAATACATAACAGTATAATTATACTGTAACATAGACCATCTCAATATAAAAGATATAGTTAAGTCTCATATGTGTTTTTTTTTTTTTTTTTTTTTTTTTAATCTCGATATTTTTTTCAAATCTTGATTTATTGCCCTGCCGTAGTTTTCACTGTAATCAACTATCAGACTACATTATCTAATACAACCTTTTAAAATGTCAATGTTGGGCTGGGTGCACAGATCAGGTTATATTTTTACCTAATAACTAACAAAACACAAAAAAAATTACGTTTCTATATCAAGGTAGTGTTGAATCCAACAGAAAAAGCAAATAGAAGATAATCCCAATTTATGCATCAAATCGTATGTCCCTAACCTTTGAATCAAACTCCATGCCTTTAGTTTGGATTTATACTCAGAAAATGCTTCATAGTTTTGATTCGTCTATAGAAAATTTTTTTTTCCCCCGAGTATTTGAACTGCCAATCAAATTAGCCAGTAAATTTTCTGTCTTTATCTCAACACCGGCTGGTATATGTGCCGCGACGTATCATTCAGTTATGTTTGGCGGCGTGTGTTTACTGTTTTTATAAATGCAGGGAGGCAAAGAATTGCCAGTCTGATCTTCTAGTTTACGTTTCCTCCGCTGCGGTGCTTATGGAGAGCGGGCGGTGCGTTCAGTGGCATCCAGCGTCGGAGAAAAACGGGCCCGCTCTGATTTCACTGTTCGTGTCCTTCCACAGGCCAAGAACAGGGAGCTGATGAAACAAGTCGCCGCCCTATCGAAGGGCAAAAAGTTTGACCGAACAGGAAGCTCTCTGCTGTTGCCCTAACGACGGGCCGGTCAGCGGATGACGACAAAGAGCGGCTTCATTCTTGTTAACACTGTGAGAGTCTCCCTCCTGTGTTTCCTCATTGCCATCTACTTTGATCGCTGCTTACACGCTGAAGGGAGAGACCACATTGTACGAGGATACCAGCTGTTACATTAAAGAAAACATTTTCTGGAAAAAAAAAATGCATATTTTAGGTGTGTGATGGCGTCAGGACTTTCGATGGCGCGGAGGATGGAGCCCTTGCTTCTAACACTGCCGGGCCAAAACAAAACAAGCTTGGTGTGCTAATGTGGAGAGCATTCTGGTGACTCTTGATGATTATGGATGTCATGCATTTATTTATTCAGTTGTATTTCTTACCCCTTTTCCTTTTTTAGTAGCCCACATTTTGGAGGGGGTCTCTTCAATAGCAGTCATCGATTATATTTTTCTATGTGGATGCGATTGTGCAAGATGAGCTCTCCATGACAGAGATTATGTGAAAATGTACAATGTATGCAAATGTGGAGTGGGTCATCGTCGAACAGCAGAGCGCACCCTGGAACGACTCGGAAAACCAGCAGCAAGCCCTCTGAATGGCTGTCTGAGGCCGTTTGGCTTCCCACTTTCTCACTGTGCGACAGCTGTAGGGGCTTTGCAGGTCCTCTGCGTTGGAGCAGTTGCAACACAGCATGATTTTACTGCCAGACACCAGAACGATGTTGTGGTGAGACTTATTTCTCCTCCTCCTGCTCCTTTTTAAATATAATTTTTTTTTTTTTTTTTTAAAGGCTAACTTTTAAATGTATTTCTGGTCTCGATCATTGTATTTAAACCATTGCTTCTGTTTTAGCGAGTACATAATGTGTATAGTATGGCCAGTTGAAATGAACTTGTCTGTAGAAGATGCTTTTTAAAGGAACACACCTATCACCCTACATTACTGGGTTGGTTTCATACCGTGGCGTTCAGGATCACTTTTGTACTTTTTTTCAAACTCAAGTGTTTAAAACTATTAAAACTGGCTAAACTGTTAGTGTGCCTGTTTTCTTGACCTTTGGATGTCTAACTTTATACTTATAATCTGGTGAGCACTTTTTCTTTTTTTTTTTTGTACAGATGGTCTATAATTGGCATTCCTAATGAAGACGAATGAAAAGCCTTAAAATATAGATTATTTTTCAGTAGCATAATCTCAAAAGTTGTGGGTTTTCTCCAGCTTCCTCTCAAAGTCCAAAAATATAAAGGCTAAGTTCATTGGTTTTCCTAAATGTCCCTTGTGTGAATGAGTGTGTCTGTGCATGGTTGTTTGTCCTGTTGCTCTGTGATGGATTGGTAACCTACCCAGGGTGCACCCTGCCTCTTGTCCAATGACCGCTGGAGACAGACACTCCAGACAAGGACTAAAAATAAAAGGGTAAAAACAATCTCAGTGATGTTTATTTAAACAATTTTTACATTTATTTAGTAGGGGAGCAAAATCCCACATTAAAGTATTTTACCAGCATGCTGGTTGTGTCTAAAATGTATATAAAATAAGTTAAGGTGATGTGTTTCTGGTCATTTAGCCCCATAAAAGACATCCAGAACTGATTTGTTAACCTGACTTCTCCTTGGTGCATATTTATGACATGCTGTCCTTATATTGTTCGGGAAGGACAAAGGTTCTCTGTGACCAACAGATAAACGTGTGTAGGTTTGAAATGCCTGTATTGACCCCGGAACAGTAGCAAATGACTTTGTGAAAGTGCTGGTTGAAGCGAGTGAGAATGTCATGTCCACCAATATGGGCTGAAAAGTCAGAGAGGTAGAAGCTATTACTCCAAAATCAACATAAAAAAATGTTATTGGAAGGGTTAAAATTTAGGCACAAATAGACAGTGAGCCCAAGCAAACCAAAAGGTTAGTGGCATAAGAACCCAAAAATAGTAAAAACGTTTGGTGTGGCCTTCACATAGTCCTGATCTCAGAGAAATTTGTAGCAATAAAGACACATGTAAGCAAGCAGGCCCACAAATAAATACACCAGTGCTGGCCGGAGGAATGGGCCAAACTACTGACCAAGTCTGGTAAAGAGATGCTTAAAATATTTGATACATGCAGTTTAAAAGGCAACGTAACCAAATATGATGTATGAGAGTTTTAGAAAGAAAATCTATTCTCTCTCATTATTCTGGCATTTAGTAAACACAACAAATTTGACTAACCCTAACTGGCCTAGATTGTCTGGTTTAATGTCAAAGAGAGGGGAAAAATGTCCTTATACGTACAGTCTATGTACTCTTTCAGCTGTTTATGATGCGGAGCACATACAATCTAGTTGTTTATGGAATGTAATTTTTGCTTAGTGAACATATTACCCAAGAATGTCTCTTTCAGTTTTATTAACGTCCTTGAGCAAGAACTTGATATGAGGGAAGCGCCCATGAGATTGTTGACTTTATCTGGCAAGGGCACACTGACTAAAAGCTGTTTTCCACTGCTGAAACAGCTTCAAGAAAACGTACTTGCAAGTCAGAGCAATAACTAAAAACTTTTAAGACAACCCAAACTGAAAAACATGGCTTGGCTGTTTTCCTTTTAGCTTGTACGCCATTTCTAACCACCCCCCTCCTTCCACTCATTTATTATGCTGTTATACAGAACTATAATCAGCAACTGTCAAGTCAGGATAACATAACAATTATGGTGCTAAAATTCTTCCCTTTTAATCTATCTAAACTAGCTGATATTTTTCTTTCTTAACTGAATTTGGGATTTTCATAATCGTCACAATTCACCAAAAATAATGGTTTGAAGAACATCGCTATATAAAAAAATGTTTTCGGGGGAAATAAACGTTTGTGTTGGGTTTTTTTCACCAAAAAATATTCTAACAGCATATTTATGTCAATATTTCATTTTTTGCGTTTCGTCCGATAAGAAATTTAGCTGTGGACAACTTTCCCAGCAGCCAGTAAACGCGTCACGCTGTGACGCAGCCCATCCGGGTCCACTGAGTGTCCGGGTCGCGTCCAAGTCTCGCGTTGAAGTTTCCGCTCATAGGCGAACAGCGTCCAGAAGTTGGGTATTATTGTTAGCGCCAGTGCGTTGCACAAACAAAACCAAAACCTCGCGTCTAACCAGGTTGCGTGACGCTTCTGGTGAATGCATTAACATTATTTTTCTTAACCTGGCAGGTTTAACACAGCCACGGTGGAAATCATGCATAACAAAATAGCTTTTAGCTGACGTGCTACAGTTTTGTGGCTGTAACTAGCATTAGCTAGCCCCTCTAGCGCTTAGCCGCCTGCGTTAGCATGCAGTGAATACATCGAGCTGGCTTGAACCAAAAACCCACTAAATTTAAAGAGAAGTCAGAGAAGGTAAATGCAACACACTTTCCCTCACTAAATATAGTACGGGTCTTATAATGTAAACAGTAACGCGGAATACGTCGTCGTTGTTGCGTAGCTTACGTGCCGTCGGCTTACCCCTTTAGCTCACAGAGTTTGAGGGTGATAACGTGTTTACATTGTTTGTTTCTGCTGCAGGATGTCTGATTCAGACAGCGATGAAGACCAGGATCGGCCCTTTTCCCTCACTGGCTTCCTGTTCGGAAATATCAATGAAGACGGCCAGTTGGAGGGAGACAGCGTTCTTGACAATGTGAGCGTTTTCAACACCACCGTGTCCCTGTGTTGATTTTTAACAGCGACAAATTAGTTCTTATTACAGTATTATACTATGTAGGTAACATTTAGATCTTGGTGTATGAGTATTTCACCAGCTTAAATGGAGGTTCTGTCTCTGTTTGGCTGATTTTTTTTCTTTTGCTCCAGGAGTCCAAGAAGCATCTGGCCGGTTTGGGGAATTTGGGTCTGGGCTCTCTCATCACCGAGCTCACGGCCAATGAGAACGAGGATCGGGAGGAAAACAGGGAGTCTGTGAGCGTGGATTCAGAGGGTGAGGATGAAGGATGGGAGCGCTTCGCAATATTGTAGTCAGCGCCCAGCTGTGGTGTATTTCTAATGTGTTTGTGTCTGCTATTGCAGGTTGGGTGAAAAGCACCGACGATGCTGTGGACTACTCTGACATCAGCGAGGTTGCAGAGGATGAGACTAAAAAGTACCGCCAGGCGATGGGGTCTTTGCAGCCCAGCAGGAAAACAGGTGATCATCCTAAAGCTCCCTGGTGTCAATGTGTACTCCCTATTAGCACCCACAGATTTCTGTTTTGTCCCAACATCTTTCTATTTTCTGCCTGTAAACAAACCATGTCGTACCTCTGTACTGAACAATTGTGTTTTTATTCTCTGGAGAGTTGTGCTTTTGAAGAATTATGAAGACAGATGATCATAGAAGTGTTCAGATCACAATTCAATTTAATTGTATGCTACTTCCTGAAAACGTTATGTTATCACCTCATTTGCAGGAGTTGACTTATGAAATACTACAGATTTTGACTTGTGATCCAAATCTGATGTCATTTGTTTGAGACAAAAGCCAAATTCTCTTATAGTAAACTTAAGAGTACAATGTAAAAAAAAAAAATCACTTTAATTTGTTGTTTGTCATATCGGGTACAATATGGCCCCCGTATGGGTAAGAATTGATGCACGGTCGGGACCGAACGTCCCTTGGTAGACGTCTCCATTTCCTTAAAATAAGTTGATCATGAAACAACCACCAATGCAAAGGTGGAAAAGTGTGAGTGGGCAAAAAGACCGGTGCTCATCTATTTAACTTTGGTTTATTGGTCTTAACAGTCAATTGACTGTAAGCTTTTAGCAAAAACAAATTAATCTTGAGCGCTTTTTTTTCTATTCTGAAATACTGTTGTTTTCATGTTGTTCCACGTTCTTAGATTTTAAAGGTCCTTATTGTTTGAATGCTCAACCATTAGATTTTGGATTTTTTTTTTCCTAATTGTACCTTTAAAACTCTTCCATTCTAGATGATGAGGATGATTATGATGCCGACTGTGAGGATATTGACTCGAAGCTCATGCCTCCTCCCCCACCGCCGACTCTTCCTACTCCACTTAAGAAAGAGGAATCCCCCACCGGTACAAATGGTAAAGAAAATAACCACCTATGAACACTGTTATGAATTTCTTTTTTTAATAAATTATGACTTTATGAACACTGAATTATTCAAATCAAATGACGCAATCCGACTATTTAATCCTGCTTTATTTTGTCTCTATCTTGGCAGTTGGGGAAGAGGGCGATGGCATCATCTTGCCCTCCATTATTGCACCGTCTTCCACGGCCGATAAGGTCGATTTCAGCAGCTCTTCGGACTCTGAGTCAGAAACCGACCGACCCTGCCAGGGTTCAGGAGTTTTAGGGCCCCCGGACAGGCTCACCCTTCCTCTTGCTGGCATCATGCAGAAGGATGCTGCCAAGGCATTGCCGAGTGTCACCCAACTCTTTCCAGAGTTTAAGCCCGGCAAGGTAAATCTTTCTTCTTCTTTTTTTCTAATCTCAAAATACATGCGTTATTCTTAATATAATCTAATAATTTAGATTGAAACAAACCACTAAGTTTTATATTTTCTTGCTTTCTTATAGGTCCTTAGGTTCTTGCGACTATTCGGTCCTGGAAAGAACATGCCTTCAGTTTGGAGAAGCGCCCGCCGGAAAAAGAAGCGGAAACACAGAGACCCTCAGCCTGGGACACCTCCGCCGGAGGAGGACCTCGCAGAGCAAAGTCAGGAGAAGAAGTCTGGATGGATTTATGAGTACGCCCTCCCTCCACCTCCAGAGCAGTGTCTCTCTGACGATGAGGTAAAGCTTTCCAGAGCTACCAGGTCTTGTGGTCTTGGTCACGTGGAAGGGTTCAGTATCCATCTTGGAACGCTTTTGTCATTTTCTGAGTTGTCATAAGGCAAAAAAAAAAAAGGAGAATTAACTATGGAAAATAGTTTTTAAGTTTCCAGACTTACTTTGATATTTTAATGGACGAAAATCTGAATTAAAATGTATGAATATTATTTTCACTTTATTTTAAATTCCACCGCCATCAGTTGTCGTTGAGCTCCCGGTTTATATGCAAAAGCGCAAAAACTTTTTTCCCCACATATTTTTTTTTTTATGTGTTCTAGATAACCATGATGGCTCCGGTAGAATCAAAGTTCTCACAGGCATCTGGAGACGCAGACAAAGAGACGGAGTCTCGACCCAAAGTAGCAGAATGGAGATATGGTCCCGCCCAGCTCTGGTACGACATGCTGGGGGTGCCTGAGGACGGAAGTAACTTCAACTACGGGTTCAGGCTCAAAGAAGATCCTTCCAGTGAGACAGAGGAACAAGATCTGCTTAAAGAAATAACAGAACCTCCCCAAGAGGTGTGTTTGCGCAGTTTCTTTCAAAGGAGGATTAGAATTACTGGGCCAGCAGTGATTTTTCCACGTTACGTCTTTAGGTCCAGAGGGACGACGACAACATGGATACGGATGGGGACGATGATGACGGAGATAAAGCAAGGCAGGCTCTGGAGAACGAGCTGTTCCTGATGGTCACTCAGCTCCAGTGGGAGGATGATATTATTTGGAACGGAGAAGATGTAAAGCACAAGGGTACCAAGACCCAGAGAGCCAGCTTGGCAGGGTGGCTCCCGTCCAGCATGACGCGGAACGCCAACGCTTATAATGCACAGCAGGGTACGGCCGGATGCCTGGATAACGTGCACAACTCGGCGTGTCACAAAGTAGCTGCGTTGCTGCAAATCCCTCGGTACCTTGTTACGTTAAAAGACAAGGCAATAACATCCTACACTGTGTAATCCTACAGGTCTGACCCGAAGCAATTCCCAGCTGGTCCCGCCAACACCTCCGCCTATCCCAAAGGCTTCCTCGATCTCCGGCTCTAAGAGGGAAAAAAGCAGCCATGACAATCAGGGTGTGTGCGCTTTTATTTTTCACCACGAAATAAAGGTGTCAAATAGGGCTGTGCATAAAAATCGCTACAAAGATTAATATCAATCTTTTTTAAAAACGATTTAATATCGATATTCTGGCTTTCAATATTGATATACCTCCCAACCCCTAGGGGGCGTTATCACAGCGCGCCGTTACAGTTCACAGCGAGGAAGTGCAAGTGAGACGAATTTGCGAAATGGATTTTAGAAGCGCTTTCATCCCTTACATCAGACGTTCGGGCACATTTCTGGTTTCTGTGATACGTTAAATGCGTCGAACCAAATGCACTTTATTTTCCTGTTAATATATCAGTGTTCAATAAATTTGAACATATAATATAATATTTGCCTGGTTTGGTTGATTGAATGACTTTGAGCATTAATTTGAAAGTAATAAAAATCGATATTTGAGTCAAATCAAATCAAGCTGAGCTATATCGAGAATCGTATCGAATCGGCTCATCCTAGATGATCCCCAGCCCTAGTCTCAAATGCACTTTCTATGTTGTTTTTTTTTTTACTTTGTTCTTGTTTCTTTGCAGCCTCTCTAGAAGAAGACTGTTCGTGGTTTTCCATTTTTCCCATCGACAATGAGGAGCTGGTGTACGGTCGCTGGGAAGACAACATTATCTGGGATGACCAGGAGATGGACCAGTTCCTCATGCCGCCGGTTCTCACGCTGGATCCCAACGATGAGAATATTATTCTGGGTATATTAGAAACTCTAGTCGTACCAAGGTCAGCTTCCATAAAGCATTTTTAGCTCCAGTGGGTTTATTTGATACACCCCTGCGTCTTTCTAGAAATCCCAGATGAAAAGGAGGAGACAACGTCCCATTCGCCGTCAAAAGAGAATAAGAAGGAGACGGCGATCAAGAAGAGTCGCATTCTGCTGGGGAAGACCGGCGTGATAAAAGATGAGCCCCAGCAGGTATGTTAGTCCATCAAAGCAGACGCTATGTGTCACACAGCAGACGGTGTTGAATCAAAGGTAACACACAGTACTATTATAATTAAGGATTAGCTGGGATTGTTTTCCCGTTTTGTTGTTTACTTATTAGCTGGTCAAAGATAACATTGGCTTGAAGAAGTATTCATACAAATAAAAAAAATAATAATGGTGGTGAAATTACATCAGGCTTCATTACGTTTTTGTGGGACAACGGAGTGCGTGGTTTTGAGCTGGAATGGAACGAATACATGTTTTATTGTTTTTATTGCTTTAAAAAAAACTGTAATCCACTCGGCTTTCACCTCAACGGAGCATTTAATTTAAGTTGCAAAGAAACCTGTGTTGACTCTGGAGGAGCTCCAGACGTCCAGAGCTCAGGTGGGACGATGTGCTGACAGGACAATTATTAGTCATGGACTCCTGTACATCTGGCTTCTATGGAGGAATGGCAAGAAGTTGTGCATGCCATGTAGGAAACGCATCAAGCTTGTGGAAGAGGATGCTCCCCGGGGATGAACTTTTTACTTCAAAACCCTATGTTAGGCAGAACGTTAAGGCAGCTCTCCCTCTTCATAGATCACTGTGTCAGGGAGATTATGGGATGCAGGTCCTCTGACGGTGCAGCTGGACCAGAAGGCCTTGGGCTTCTCCCTGCAGCATGAATATGTGCCCCAGATTTTCCCTGCACGCAATTTATAGGTTCTTTTTATGGAGGGAAAAGGTTTTGAACATGGCCAAAACGGTTAAGGTGTATGCGCACTTTTGGACTTTTCCCGTGTGCAAGATATAAGTCAACATGGGGGGGGGGGGGGGGTAGAGAGAGCAATGTCTCATGATTTAGTTGACATTTGTTTTTCAATCACAGAACATGTCCCAGCCTGAAGTTAAAGATCCCTGGAACCTCTCCAACGACGAGTTCTACTACCCCAAACAGCAGGGCCTGAGAGGAACCTTCGGTGGCAACATCATTCAGGTGGGCTCAGCACAGACGCGGCCGACCAAAGCCGCCGCCGCCGCGGGTCAAACCGGTCGCCGTCCGTTCAGTAGTTCTCCAGCTTATTTTTCTCTCCCCGCGCAGCACTCCATCCCGGCGCTCGAGCTGAGACAGCCCTTCTTCCCCACTCACATGGGTCCCATGAAGCTTCGCCAGTTCCACCGACCGAGCCTGAAGAAATACTCCTTCGGGGCTCTGGCGCAGCCGGGGCCGCACGCCGTTCAGCCGCTGCTCAAGCACATAAAGAAGAAAGCCAAGGTAAAGCAATCCCTGCTCAAAACAAACATCTATTGTAATGTGGAGCAAATGGAGCTGCTCAAGAATGGATGAAACACAAATGACTGATAATGCAAACCGGATAGAGTCTTTGCAATAAGTGCGATATAGAGTGCATGATATTTCCAGCATTTAGGCAGCTGTGTGGCGGTCTGCAGCTTTCGTGCTGTTCGTCTGATGTCAGCTTTAACAATAAGGCTGTGTAGCTTTTTTTCCCCCCATCGCTTACTGAGTTGTTGGTGCAAATTCTGCGTGTCCGGATCAGATGCGAGAGCAGGAGCGGCAGGCGGCCGGCGGCGGAGACATGTTCTTCATGCGGACGCCTCAGGACTTGACCGGCAAAGACGGAGACCTGATCCTGGCGGAGTACAGCGAGGAGTACGCGCCTCTCATCATGCAAGTTGGCATGGCGACCAAGATCAAGAACTACTACAAAAGGGTGAGCGGAGTGTTTGTTTACAGTGCGTCGCCTTCAGTCTGGATAAAAAAAAATGCCATCTTCCTGTGTCCTTCAGAAACCGGGAAAAGATCCAGGAGCACCGGACTGTAAATATGGAGAGACGGTGTATTGCCACACCTCTCCTTTCCTCGGTTCTCTGCACCCTGGCCAGCTTCTCCAGGTCTGCATAACCGCGGTTCTGATTATATAACCTCAGAAAACCTCTCTGACGTTCTGACACGGCGTTCTCTCTTTTTCCCAAAGGCTTTTGAGAACAACCTTTTCCGCGCCCCCATCTACCTGCACAAGATGCCCGAGACGGATTTCCTAGTCATACGGACCCGGCACGGCTACTACGTCAGGGAGCTGGTGGACATTTTCGTGGTTGGTCAGGAGTGTCCCCTGTTTGAAGTTCCCGGTCCCAACTCCAAACGGGCCAACACTCACATTAGAGACTTCCTGCAGGTAGGTGCCGTCTGTCCCGTCGCACGGCGGTGAACCTCGCCTCGCGATGCTGCTCAAGCCCGGCCGCCTTCTCCCCGTCCTCTGCAGGTGTTCATCTACCGCCTGTTCTGGAAGAGCAAAGACCGGCCTCGCAGAATCCGCATGGAGGACATAAAGAAAGCTTTTCCCTCGCACTCAGAGAGCAGCATCAGGAAGCGGCTCAAACTCTGTGCTGACTTTAAACGTACAGGTAACGCGCGCTGGGTCTGGAAGGATCCGCGTTACACACAGTTCACGCTTCAACACCTTTGGTGTTTGCTTGTTTTTTTTTCGTCCTCTGGCTGAGGTGTTGTCTGACGATACTAAATAGATAGGTGGATTTTTCTGCGTCTCCAGGTCATCTAAGTTCATCTAGGAGTATTGAAAATCCATCCATCCTCCGTTTTTAGTCTGTTCATCCATCCATCTTTGACTGTCTTTCTGTCGTTCCTTCATCTATCCGTTCATCCATCCGTCCACTTGTCTGTTTATCCGATTGTCCATCCCTCCATTCGCTAATCATCTTGGCGCCTCCACCTGTCCATTCTTCCAAACATGGTCCTGTCTGTTCACATCCTCTTCTTTATTAATTTGTCCATCAGTTTCTCTTAACATCCATTCATCTGTTCGTTTATCCATCTATCACTTTATCTATCCATCCTCCCATCTGTTTATCAGTCATCTATTTATTTTCCATCTAAGCAATTATTTGTCTATCGTCTGTCATCATTTTCTCCGTCCGTTCAGCCACCCAGAATTCGGTTTGTCCGCTCATCCTCCCATCCGCCGTTCTGTCTCTTTGTCCATCGATCATCCAAACACCGGCCCGCCCTTCTGTTTTTCTATATTCCATCCATCTATTCATCCTTGTCCATTCAGCTGTCTGTCCATCTCTTTCTGGTCACTGGTTTTTGTAGATTCTGTTTTTCAGGCCTAATGACAATAAAGATATTCTGTACAGTCGTGATAAACCTCTGCCATTTGAGTCGACAAAAGCCTGGTATTTAGCCGGAACGCTGGTAAAAACATAGTGAAGCGTGTCTTTGCTTATGACGCCGTGTCCTGGGATCAGGGGGACACAAGCGGTAAAGTAAAACTGCAAGTTTCTTGTCCCCGTGTCAGGGATGGACTCCAACTGGTGGGTGCTGAAGCCTGACTTCAGGCTGCCTACGGAGGAGGAGATCAGGGCCATGGTGTCCCCAGAGCAATGCTGCGCGTACTACAGCATGCTGGTGGCAGAGCAGAGGCTCAAGGTAACGACGCTTCCCGCCCCCCCTCCCGAAGAGAAACCGGAAGCAGCTGTTGTGTGTTTCCGGTTTAGCTTCACGGCATTCATCCGTTGCAGGATGCTGGATACGGCGAGAAGTCCTTCTTTGCTCCAGAAGAGGAGAACGAAGAGGACTTTCAGATGAAGATCGACGACGAGGTACCCCGCTTGATGACGTTGCCTGATTTACGTTTGGGTCGAGAGGCAGAAAACTAGTTTCACGCCAACTCTGTGCCGCGGCCCATAGGTCCGGACCGCTCCCTGGAACACGACAAGGGCCTTCATTTCCGCCATGAAGGGCAAGTGTCTGCTGGAGGTGACGGGAGTGGCCGATCCCACAGGCTGTGGGGAAGGTTTCTCCTACGTCAAAGTCCCAAACAAGCCCACTCAACAAAAGGTCAGTTTTCATCCCACCGACTTCCTCTCTTTCCCCTTTTAATGGCCTTTGTTCGTTAAACGTGCGCTTCCTTCCCTCCAGGACGACAAAGAGCCCCAGCCCGCTAAGAAGACGGTGACAGGGACGGACGCTGACCTGAGGAGGCTCTCCCTGAAGAACGCCAAGCAGCTGCTTCGCAAGTTCGGAGTCCCAGAGGAAGAGGTGAAACTGGACCGCGTCTGGTCTGCTGGCATTTATTTACTCAGAATATACGGTCACTCACCAATGTATTCACACTGCTTGGTTTTTATGTTATTTATTTTTTTCACATTTTATTATCGCACAAACACAAAATTAAATTTATTGGATTAGGATTTTTTTGAGACACGGCAACGAAAAGCAGTCATTAGTTGTGAAGCTCTCTTTTTTTACATTTTAAGAAAAATCTGACAAGTGTTGTTTGCCTCACATTCAGCCACTCAGTCCTAGTCTTATGTCCGTTGCAGCCTGTAACAAGTTTAATTACTGGCTTGCTCTTTAATTAGCTCCATCCATCAGCATGATGCTGCCACCACTGTGCTTTACTGTAGGGAATGTTTTTCTTCTGTTTGTTTTTTTCCACAGCAAAAAGGAAACTAAAAGTAAGTACAATTTTCTCGAAATGAGTGTTTCTCCTATATTTGAGCAGTTAAAAGTATTATTTGCCTATGGAATGAGTATTTTACCTCTAAAATAAGATGATTAGATATACTGCACTTGAAATAAGATGATGGAGATGAGTTGATCCTGTTTTAAGTGTAAAACTCTCCTTCCATTGGCAGATAATTTAAACTGGGGAAAAATGCGCCCATTTCAAGAACTTTTTACTTAGTTCCCCTTTTGCAGTGTCGCATCTTTCAGCATTTATATAATTTGTTCTTGTTTCAGATCAAGAAACTTTCCCGTTGGGAGGTAATCGATGTCGTGAGAACCATGTCCACGGAGCAGGCCCGCTCGGGCGAAGGTCCGATGAGCAAGTTTGCCAGAGGCTCTCGGTTCTCTGTCGCCGAACACCAGGAGCGCTACAAGGAGGAGTGCCAGAGGATCTTCGACCTGCAGAACAAGTGGGGCCCATTTTGTAACACGGCATTTATCACTCGGGAACCGCGCCGCGCACGTTTTGAGTCGTTTTTCACCCCCGTTTCTCCCCGACGACAGAGTGTTGGAGTCCACAGAGGTGTTGTCCACAGACACCGACAGCAGTTCCGCTGAAGACAGCGACTTTGAGGAGATGGGTAAGAACATCGAGAACATGCTGCAGAATAAAAAGACCAGCTCGCAGCTTTCCCGTGAGAGGGAGGAGCAGGAGCGGAAGGAGCTGCAGAGGATGCTGATGGGCGAGGAGAGCGACAACAAGGGGCGCAAGGATCGACGCAAGGGCTTGTGTAAGCAGAGGCGGTCTTAACGCGAGCAAGAACCCTCCTCACCTGCCGAAACCTGCGCCTCTAACGCCTTCACGCGACTCTCCGCCCCCTTCTAGCTAGTGCCTTGTCCATCAGCTCCCACAAAGACGACGACACGTCCTCCGTCACCAGTCTGAACTCGTCGGCCACGGGACGTCGGCTCAAGATCTACCGCACCTTCAGGGACGAGGACGGCAAAGAGTACGTGCGCTGCGAGACGGTCCGCAAAGCCGCCGTCATCGACGCCTACACCCGGATCAGAACCACCAAGGACGATGAGTTCATGTGAGTTTCCGTCACCATTCCCCAAGTCTCAGGTCTGTTCTGTGCCTAACCGGATGCAGGTTATCGCTGGACAAATTGGCGTTGATCCGACGGCCGCGTTAAATATTCAGTTCTTTATGAAGAGATGTTCCCTTGTTGATGTCTGGTCTTGTTTCCTGTTTGTCTGGGGAATAATTTACTGAATCAAACCCAAAAGAACAAAAACGAACCTTGTTTTGCTTGAACGAACAAAAGATCAACAAAACGTGTTTTCTAACAGAGGTCAAAGTTCGGACACCCTACCTCCTCAAGGCTGATGTCGCCCCATTTGGTTCGGATAACTAATGAGACGCTTCGTGTATTGTCGTTCAGTCTGAGGAAGCTTGCATCTCACGTTTGCATGTTCAGCCCGTTTCGAGTCATCCCACAGCATCTCGTTAAGTCAAGATCCATTTCCTGGTTCTCAGTGGATGCACTGGTGTGCTTTGGGTCATCGCCGTGTTGCGGGGTCCAGTTCTGCTTCGGCTCTAACCTTTGTGTTGCAGACGGCCCCACCTTTTCATCAAGCCCCCTCTGATACACGGCATTAGTCACGGTGGGCTTTATGATGGTGAGCTGGCCAGGTCCTGCTGGAGCAAAGAATCCGGGGTCCGTTGTATCTGGTTTCTGTCAAACATGTCCTCTGTTTTGGTGTCTTAATATTCAACATATAGACGCATCAGTCCAAAGAACATTATTCCAGAAGTCGCTGTTCTTGCCTGCGTTCTCTCTAGGAAACTTTGGTCTGGCATTCGTGTTTTTCTTGAATAGCAACGGTTTCCTTCTTGCAAATCTTGCATGAATGTTAAACTTGCTTATCAACAGTAGCGAGCGTTTGTTGTAGGTCCTGGGATGATATTTAGGGGGTTTTGGAGACTTATTTTAGCCTCTTACAGGCTGCTTTTACAGCGAGCTTGCCTGGACGGCCGAACCTGGGGATGTCGGTTGTTGTTTCGAATCTCTTTCACTTGTAGATAATTTTCCGTGCACTGGATTGGCTGATTTCAGTTTATTTTCTGGCTTCCCTAAAGCATTTAAGACTCTGCTGCAGTTTTCTTTTGATGTCCCAGTCCAGTTTGTGTTCACTCGCACTTCAACAGTCAGGAGCAAAACCAAGCCGGGGTTCAAAGGGGGGAAAATCTCACAAGGGAAAGTTACTCCTCACAAGAAATTGCGCTTTTTATGATGGTTTACAAAAAATCTTTAAAATGTTTTTTTTTTTTTTTGTTGTTTTTTTGGCTGTATTTGTTTCCAATTTTCAATATTGCTAAAATAAATTTTAAATATCCATATGTCCAAATATTGTAAACAAACAGCAATAACGCTCAGGCTGTAATTTTTCCACAGATTTAACGCTAATTCAAAATCAAACAATAAACCAACACAGTCCAAGTCGTCCCCCCTCTCTCTTCATGGTCGCGTTTCATGTCACCCCCTATTGTGAGGGGATGGATCCCCCCCTAATCCTGTCTTTTTGCGGTCGCAGACGAAAGTTTGCCCTGTTTGATGAGCAGCACAGAGAAGAGATGAGGAAGGAGCGCCGGCGCATTCAGGAGCAGCTCAGGAGGCTGAAGAGAAACCAAGAGAAGGACAAGATCAAAGGACCCCCAGAGAAGAAGTCCAAGAAGGTCAAGGAGAGACCAGACCTCAAGGTAAAAGTAAGCTCGCTGATTCAGTTCTATATACATTACTTCTTTGGTTGGAGTTTATGTAGTTTAAATTTGTAGTGTTGCTTTAGGTAGTCATTATACTGCTCATGTTGATTAACTTTTCTTTTCCAGCTGAAGTGCGGCGCCTGTGGAGCCATCGGACACATGAGGACCAACAAGTTCTGCCCGCTGTACTACCAAACCAACGCCCCGCCCTCCAACCCGGTCGCCATGACGGAGGAGCAGGAGGAGGAGCTGGAAAAGACCGTGATCCACAACGACAACGAGGAGCTCATCAAGGTGGAGGGCACCAAGATTGTGCTGGGCAAGCAGCTCATTGAAAGGTAAACCCCCCCCCCCCCCCCTCCGGTTTCTGATCACGGCTCATTTACGTGTTGCGCTTTAGTCTGATCCACGTTGGTCTGATCCGTGTGCTTGTTGTGTTGTTCTCTACCAGCGCCGACGAGGTGCGGCGAAAGTCTCTGGTGCTCAAGTTTCCCAAGCAGCAGCTACCACCGAAGAAGAAAAGACGCGTCGGCAGTGCGGCCCATTGCGATTATCTCAATGTAAGCGTACTTCAGTTCACTCACAGAAACGTTTGAGGACTGACAAAAAAAAAAAAGCGTCTCAAAACAGACGTCAGTCCGAATTTAAAGATTACTGTATTTTTCAGTCTATAAGTCGCACTTTTTTTCATAGTTTGGCTGATCCTGCGACTTATATTCAGGTGCGACATAAATATCAAATTTAAATAGTAATTCATCTTGACCAGCATGAACCAAGGAGTAAACATTACCGTCTATAGTAGAAGAGCTGAGCCGAACGCTCCTTCCCTGCCGGCGTTGCTGATCATGCAAAACAAACCAACCCCCAGACTGAGATTCTCGACAAAATCAGAGACGTCCCCGGTTTTCATTAGAGAAATCTGGTCACCTTAACTTAGAAATCAATTGAAACATTAACTTACAGACAACAATGACTGACATGTTTGTTTGTTGTTTCGCTGTTTCAGTTTGCATTCACGCAGCAGAGCGTTGCGTGGTGCAGCAGGAAGGACCCAGACCGCGACAGACCATGTTATTGGGCTCTCTGGGAAGCCAATAACAGCTAGCGCTAGCTTACAGGTCTGATGTCCGGGCGGGTTACAACCTAACTGATGCGTATAGTCCAGTGCGACGTGTATATCTGTTTTTGTCCTCTTTATGACTCATTTTTTGACTGATGCGACTTATATTCCGGAGCGACTTATAGTCTGAAAAATACAGTAATATGCTCTAAGGTCAATGGACGAGTAAAAGGACACAAACGTCGACCCATGTCTGATTTTGAATAAATCACTGGATGTTTATGAGCCTATTTACTATAGAAATGGGTTGAAGAGAGGGAAAAACACGTGGTTAATGAAAGACAAATACATGCTGTTGCATATAGTGATCTTCAGGCCTGTGTTGATGTCCCTTTCAGCTGACGCGTGATCTGTTTTTCTTTTGCGATTTCCACAGAAGCCGCACAAGGCCATCCACCGCAGACGCACCGACCCCATGGTCACGCTGTCCTCGGTGCTGGAAGGAATCATCAACGATATGCGGGATCACCCCAATGTAAGATCTAAGGAACCCTGCTCCAGTTCCTGCTCCTCCCTGCTCGGTCTCACCGGGGAAAAACCCTTCTCTCTAAATGTAGACGTACCCGTTCCACACACCGGTCAACGCCAAGGTCGTCAAGGACTACTATAAGATAATCAACCGGCCCATGGACCTTCAGACGCTGAGGGAGAACGTGCGAAAGCGGATGTACCCGTCGAGGGAGGAGTTCCGGGAGGCAGTGGAGCTCATCGTCAAAAACAGCGCGACGTACAATGGTAACTCTGCAAGATCGCGATTAAGAGCGACCCGGAATAATGAGCCCAAGGTTTTGAGACTGATCTCTTGCTTTTGTTCCGCCAGGCGCGAAACATCCCATCACACAGGTGGCACAGTCCATGCTCGACCTGTGTGACGCTAAACTCAAAGAGGTGGGTTGTTAGCAGCACTTCTAGGCACAGCGTGATTCGTTTCCACCTTAATCATCACGTCTCTGCCTGTGGCCGCAGAAGGAGGATCGGCTGGTGAGGCTGGAGAAGGCAATCAACCCGCTCCTGGATGACGACGATCAGGTGGCCTTCTCCTTCATCCTGGACAACATCGTCACTCAGAAAATGATGGCGGTCCCTGACGTGAGTCTGCTCTGCTCCAAGCAACACACAGAGCCGCGATCTCTGCTTAGTTTGACCGCCACTCGTTCACTCTTCCTTCACCGTTACCTTCTGCAGTCGTGGCCGTTTCACCATCCTGTCAATAAGAAGTTTGTGCCGGATTACTACAAGGTCATCGTGAGTCCCATGGATCTGGAGAGTGTCCGGAAGGTGGGAAACGGGACAGCAGTGCTGTAACTTAATCGTTACAGGAATGAGACTGAAGCTACTAAATGCTGCTTTCTTTGTTCTTCTCTTGCTCTGCAGAACATCTCCAAGCATAAATACCAGAATCGAGAAACGTTTCTTTCGGATATCAGCCTCATCCACGCAAACAGTATCAAATACAACGGTACCTTTCTTCTTTTTTTTTTTTTCTTCTTTTTTTCATTACGGTCGTCATCATCACATCTGCTGCATGTGTCCCCAAAAGCAGATTGAAAACAGGATGTGCGTTTCAGGAAGCGGTTACAGAATGTGCATTTTCTAACAGGTCCAGACAGTCCTTACACCAAGACCGCCCTGGAGATCGTTAACGTGTGCAAGGGGACCTTAGCAGAGGTATGTTTTATTACTGGGTATAAACCAGTAATGAGCTAGGAGGTTTCTGGGAATAGACCAGTTCATTGTTATTGTTTTGATGCGGGTTTTTCGCGCATGCGCGCCGGACCGGTAGGCAAAAGACGAACACAATGGCGACGCAAACAGAGAAACTGACGAGTTCTCCACGTATTTTTCTTCTTTAGATAACGTACTACAAGATCGTTTTAAGAGTAAGTTGATGGTTGATGGTATCAGATTGCCAGATCCACACAGCAAAAGCCTGAAGGGACGGAGCGAGTCTGTGAAATGCTGGCCAGGGGTTTCGTACCGCGACACAGCTGCTTTATAAACACGCAGGCCAGTACGGACAAGAGAGCACGAAAGCCCCTGAAACCACTGGACGGCTACAATTATTTTATATCAGGAAAAAGGCTCCAGCAACGCCCGCGACGCCATGAGGGATTAAGAGGTCAGAAAATGGATGGATGGATGTTCAGACATGTTTGTGCAACAGCACAAAGCGGCGTCGGACACAGACCGCGTCTCAGCAGAGGCCCGGTAGGTTAAAAAAAACATTTTTCACTACGGATTATTTAGGTGTTTTTGTCTTGTTAAAATGGGTGGCGGGGTCGGCGACATTGCAGCGTAAACACAGAAGTACTAGCAGCAGCAGCTTACTGCTGCTACTGCTGCTGCTACTGCTGCTAGCAGCACCTTACTTACTGCTAGCAGCAGTAAGTAAGCAGCAGTAAGTAAGCAGCAGTAAGTAAGCTGCTAGCAGCAGCTTACTTACTGCTGCTTACTTACTTACTGCAGTAAGTAAGCAGCAGTAAGTAAGCTGTAGCCGCTGCTGCGTAAACACTACTCGGGCCGGAGAAGCCGCTGCTGCTGCTGCTGCTTCAGACAATGGCTGCTGCTGCTGTAGCAGCCGCTTCTGCGGCCCGTGTAGCGATCATCACCTCCCCTCCGCCGCTATTTAAGCAGAACAATGACTAGAGCAGAATAAAGTTGTATTTACCGGAGATGAAGTGTAGACTGCAAATTCTGTCGTAGTATGATCGCTCCCCCAGTCCATTGGGGTTATCTGCCTGCGCTCTTTTCATTGAAAATATCCAATTCTTTCTGCGTCCTTCCTCCTTCGGTAAACGACAGAAACGTACATCCAACGATTTGGAATGCCTCTGTGTGCAACCGGGAGCACAACAAGTCGTAGGCATTGCTTAGATTACAAAAATAAACGAACTAAAAGTACGCTCTAAATCACCCGTTTTGTCATGTTGTAGACGAGAGCAGCTCTGTTTTTGCCTACCAGCGGGACCCGGAAGTAGCGCGGACGTCACGCATGACGTCACGCGTGAACTGGTCTATAGCACACAAGGGTTGGACCTAGAGTGCTGAACTGTGAAGGGACTGCTACATTATTTTTTTTTTTATTGGATTACATCAGTCAGGGTTCCTATGCAGTTTGGATGTTCTGTACGTCTGCATATGTATGGAAAAAGAACCGTGTGGGAAAATAACTGGATCTCCAAACTTTATGCCCTGTCCCGTTGTCTAAAGGGTATTTCTGTGCAACCATTAATGTAGGAGCCATAATGTATAATGTTTTCGACTAGGCTGTTTTTTTTTTTTTGGAGTCGGATCAATCAATCCATATTTTGTCCCTCCATCCATTTAAACATTTTATTCCATCCATCCTCTTCCTTGTTTGCTGTGGCTTTCACAGCTACCTGATTTAAAGCCTTCCTTTAAAGCACGTGTCAAATTCAAGGCCCGCGGGCCGAATCCGGCCCGTCAAGGCAATTCGTCCGGCCCTTAAGAGCTAAAAAAGTCATATCATGTCATAAAGTAGATGAATATATCCTTTTAAAGTGTATAAAGTGGCTAAAACTGTGCAAGTTTTTTTAACCGTGTAGTAACAGAATCCTGCCACTAGGTGTCAGTTTTCTCACAACACATTAAAACAGCCCAGAAATGTCCAAAAAGGGAAAAAGTGATGCAGAATGATTAAAGTTTAAAGTGTAACTCACCCCATAATCAACTTTTTTTTGCATATAAACAGTTTAAACTGGGCCTAAGGGTGCTACTTTAATGTTACTGTGCATTTGTTGAAATGAAATTTGTTGGAGAAATTAAATTATGAAGTCAAAAGTATCACCTATACACGTGCCACCGTCCCTTTTAACGACTTCATGATGCCAAAGTGGCCCAATGTAGAAATGAGTTTGACACCCCTGGTTTGGAGGAAGGATTTTTGCCGTTTACAGTGTGATTAAATCCAGATAATTTTCACATTAATTACTTCATCACACAAGCGTGTTAGAGGTAGTGTGAATTTAAATTAAAGTCTGAAATATTTCTTTTCTCAAAAGAAGGTGATAAGAGGGGGAGAAGTGCCACTAGAATAACTTCTTCACGTGTTTTCAGTACGATGAGCACTTGACGCAGTTGGAAAAGGACATCTCTACAGCTAAGGAGGCAGCTCTGGATGCCGCAGACTTGGAGAGCCTGGACCCAATGACGCCCGGGCCTTACACGCCGCAGGTAAGAGCATCCATGGCCCAGTTAGGTAGTTGGCAGAGAGGACGGCGGCCTCATCGACGTGCATTTCTGGGCGTAGAGTAGATTCCTTGCCACATCTTTCTGTACTCTTCCTGCCCCTCTGCTGACTTTCCTTCGCCGCGCCAACGCGCCCCTCCAGATTGTTACGTTATATTTGCACAGTCTAGTTTCTTCACCACAGTGTCTTCTTTTTTTGTTCCCTCCAACGTGTTTCCAGTGCTTCACTCCTGCCTTCGTTTCCTTTCTCTTTGTTTGTGTATGCCACTGTGTGTGGTGTTGGCCAGCCTGCTGATCTGTTTGACAGCGTGGCTTCAGGGAGTCTACCCCGAGAGCCCAGCAGCCTTTTCTCTGAGGGACCTCTATTGGTTGCTCCAGAGAAGAGAGGGGGGCAGGTATGGAGGGAGACACAAGCCACCTCTCCTCAGACTATCCTCAGAGCATTGGGCACTATGTTTTACCTGCTTACCAAGAACGCTGCTCAGTACAAAAGAACTCTCTTTGTAATACGTCGGGTCTGTTTGTGATCATTCTGTTGATTCTGTCTCTCAGGGACGGCATATGCGGAGACCGGGGGAGGAGGACTCGGACGTGGACATTGAGGGCTTTGAGGAGGAAGATGATGGGAAACCCAAGACTCCTGCTCCTGTAAGAAAGATGAATTGCCTAAATGAAAAAGGAACCCGGTGCACAAATGGAGCGCCTACATGCGTTACCATCTATAAAAAGCCTTAATTTTGCCTTTTACATCTTTATTCCTTTATCTTCTGGCTTCCTAGGCGGAGGATGCCGATGGCGATCTGGAGGACGAGGACGACGAGGAGATGTTGCTGCCGCCTCGCAGGCGTCCGCACGACCACGACGTGGAGGACGACGACGACGAGCGAGGGCACGGAAGATCTACCCACCCGGCTCAGTCCAGTGTGCTGTACCAGGACCTGCTCATGTCTGACGGCGAGGACGACGCCAGCGACGAAGAAGGGGACAACCCGTTCTCCGGTGCGTTCGCCAGGCAGAGACGTAATGTTCTTCTACGGGTCAAAAGTAGTCGGAGCCTTTTTGCACATCCAGAGACTGAAACGTTTGCTCCTCCTTCTTTGGAAGCATTGGAGAGCGTCTGTGAACAAAACTATTTGGGTCTCGCCACGTGTTCTGTGTTGGATTCTAACGCATTCATATGTTTTGATCTGAAGCAGCCCAGTGTAGCTCTGGCCGTCTTGTTTGCTCTCCTGCTAAATGGTGAACCTCTAACCAAGCCCCAAGTCTTCGAGGATACGCCTGTATTCAGTTCAGTAATTTATTCTCATTAGCTTTATTCTCTTTGCTGAAGAAAAGCAACCCCACACCATTATGCTGCCACCACCATGTTTTACCATGGAGATGCGATTAATAAGGTCATATGACGTGACAAAGTCCAGACAGCGCTTCACTTCCTTCCCCTTCCATAAAGGCCAGATACATAGAGGCCATGACCAGTAGTTGTCCTGTGGACACTTGGTTAGGCTGGATTTTATTAAGGAATATAAAAAAAAAGGCCTGAGCACAACTGCTCGCCACCCTTTTTTACATTTTGATTTGTGAAATATTTGGAAATCTGTGCTTGTAATGTGACAAAAAACGTTCAGGGTGTTCCAATACTTTGGCAAGGCACTGTATATTAACTCTTCCCACATCTTATATTCATTGCTTTCCAAAAATGGTGTCCCAAGTTCAGAATTTCTGATTGTTTTTAACGCGTTTTGCACTTAAAGCCTTAAAGTCTCCATTAGAGTGTCTTGATATCTCCCGTTTCCCTGCAGCCATTCAGCTGTCAGAGAGCGGCAGCGACTCGGACAGGGAGCTCGACATCCGACCCGCGCCTCCACGGAGAGCTCAGGATACGGCCCGCATGGGCATGGAGCAGGAGGAGAGCATGATGTCGTACGAAGGGGTTGGCCACGGACACATGGAAGACAGCAACATCAGGTAAAAGGAGAATGGCCGCCACGACTCAAAGAAGACTTGGCCCACATTTCTGCCGCGCCGGTGGAAGCTTAACACCCAGCTTTCTCTCAGTTATGGCAGCTTTGAGGAGACGGAGAGCCGGAGTCGAATGCAGTCGTCCAGCATGGGGAACGGCGAAGAGTACGGCATCAGCGAAGAGGAGGAGGAAGACGAAGAAGACGAAGCGCGGAGAAGAGGCCCAGCTGTCCTGTCCCAAGTCCAGCTGAGTGAGGACGAAGACAGTGAAGAGTTTAGGTCTATCGGAGGAGACAGTGACATGGACTCCGATAATTAATCTAATTTCCTCATCTTCCTGAGTGGGACAGTGTCCTTCGACATTGTTGGAATGCCAATTTCAAGACAGAGAAATGTAATTTCTCCGGTAAATACTGTATGTACACATTTTGTAAATGAGGATTATTTGTTGCTATTGTGGAACCTTTAGATCAAAGTGGCTCATTATAAATTAAAACTTGTTCCTTTGTATGTAAACTGAATAATATCCATTATGGTGGATCTTAACATGGAGGTGTTCGCTTGTTTTGTTTTTTTACTGTTTCATTTCACTTATGTGTGCAGCAACTGCTAGATGTTTCTACGCTGCCATCAAAGTAAAATGTAATAAAACGACTAAAAAGTTAAATGTCTCTAAAAACACAGACATTCATTGCTGGGAAAAATAAAACTTCAGTTCCCTGTTAGTTGCAAGTTGACTTGATGAAACGCTTTTGCAGAAAACTCATAACCAGACGAGTCCCCGGTAACAAATTGTTGCAAAAGGAAACGTTTAAATCCATTTGTGGGGGGAATTTAAAAGAACAAATTTTCTTTGATTTAATTTTCATTTGAAGAGTTTAAAAAGCAATTTTCAGTCCATTCAAATCTGCTAAAGGGATGTTTTACTCAGCTGAAGTAGTGAGGTTGTTTGAAGGTCACAGTAACAGACTAGTTGTAGAAAACAATAGATTCTGCAATTCAAGCATTGACCAGCAGGTGGCGCTTCAAGAGCAAACCTGAGCCTAGAGCTCAAAGGAACAGACTTTACATGTTATTTATGAGTAAAATGTTGAAAGTCAACAAGTAAAACCGACAAATAAGAAAAAGGCACTTTCCCTCTGACGTAGCTTTAAATGCTCATGTACTTTTAGGAGAACGTGACCCCAAATCTACACCTAGGCTTCCGGCTGCCAACACGTCCTTTTCAAGCTGCATTTACCTCTTTGGCCTCTCTGAACTGCACTCTTCCTGTTGCAACGATTCTGATTAGAGCAGACCTTTCTTTTGTCAGCCGCGCTGAAGTGAAGTTTGACTGCACTTCCGCTTTCACACCAGCCTTCGTTCGGCACGAGTTTGTGTAGAATGTGAGTAATTTGTGTTGAGAAAGCGATCCGTCGACTTATCGTAGCTATTCAGGTTCAAGTATCACTCATCGGGTTGGGCGTATCTAGAAAGAAGCTGTTTGTGCTGAAATTTTTACATTCTTTAACACCACGTTCAGTCTAGACGGAAGCTTTCACAATCAGAAACCTCATGCAAGCAAACCACATATCTCTTCACTAGAAGATGTCAACGTATCGTAAACAAAAGTCTTATGATATTCCTTCAGCAATGACCTTCCTCTAGCACCCAATGGTCGACCTGTTAACAGTTTTTTTTTTACCACTCAGATGTTTGGTGCATCTCTGCAGCTCCTCCAGGGTTGCTCTGCCTCATGGCTGCTTCTCTAGATAGATAGATAAATACTTAATTGATCCCAGATAGGGGAAATTCATCTTCCCAATAGCATAGATAAAAACATGTAAAATAGGATAAAAACATAAAAATTGATTTGAAAAAAAAAAAGTAAATAAAAACGCTGTCCTTCAAGAGGGATTAAACTAATGGTGGCCGTTCTGCTTCTCATGGAGATCAGTTTTGAACTATGGCTGCTTTCCTGAGCAACCATAGTGCTGTGCAATGGATGGCTCCCATTGGCCCTTATGGACTTCATCATTGCCCTAGTCCTTTTCTCCACCTGTTCCTCCATAGAGACTGCCTCCCTCCCCATCACTGCCGCACACCTCCTGATGAACTTGTCTATTCTGCTCTTGTCCCTGCTAATAATGCTGTTTCCCCAGCAGACAACCGCAAACAGAGCAGCGCTGGCCACAAACGACTGGTAAAAAAGGAAAAGCATATCCCCACACACATCAAACAACTTAGGTCGTCTGAGGAAGTAGAGTCCGCTTTGCCCCTTTTTGTATGCCGCGTTTGCCTGCACCGACCAGTCCAACTTATTATCAAGGTGGACTCTGAGGTACTTATATGTGGAGACCACCTCGATTTCCACATCGTCCATGATGACAGGTCTATGTTGAGCTCTTCCCTTGCTAAAGTCCACATTCATCTCCTTTGTTTTGCCAGTGTTTAACACCAGCCCATTGCCTTTGCTCCACTGTAAGAACTCTTTGATCACAGCTCTGTACTCCGATCCGTCTCTCCTTTCTCTCCTAATTCTCTCCTTTCAGTTCAGATCCACAGACGGGCTTTGGCAGGTTAGAATTCTTGCCACTTTTAGATAATGGATTAAGAGAGAGGATGAAAATTAGGAATATTCTTTTCTAACCTTATCCCTTCTTCAAAACTTTTCCACGACTGTATCCTTGATTTGTCTGACGTCTTCCTTGGTTTTCTTGATGCTTGTTTGTTCTCTCATGCTCTCTAACCAACCTCTGAGGCCTTCGGAGAATGGCTCGATTTACAGTGAGGTCCACACACGTTCTCTATTCATTCAGGGGACATTTGAAAAGGATTTAATTCACTGGATATGATTAAAGGGTATTGGAGTAAACACAAATGCATGCCAAACTTTCAGACTTTTGTTTTGAAAACAAATAATTTCCCTTCCATTTAACAATAATGAACTACTTTGTGCCGGTCTGTCACATATCCCCATAAAATACACTGAGTTTTGTATTTATAATATCACAAATATATGTTAGGTAATACTGTTCTTAGTGTTCTTCCTCATTTGTTTGTCCAACAGGGATTTCCCGGTGAAATCTTTCACCGGCGAGTGGATGAGGCATGTCTGCCCCAAGCTGCAGTGGCCAGCCTCTCTGGCGAGGCAAAAACTCGCCCACGAACGGGGAAGCATCCCTTGGGAGCGTGAGCCATCCTGCTGGGACTGAGAGACTGGGATCTCTGCAGCTTTTTCATCGCCGTTATCCGGTCTGAGGAGTCTCTCGTCGGGCAGCTCCCGTTGCTGGAGCGCAGAGATGCAGCAGCAGAGGACGCAGCCCCACGGCTCGACCCTGCCCTGGAAGCTGGAACAACAAGTGGTTTGATGGAACAAAGGAGATTAAAAAGAGCCCGGTTCTGCAGTCTGTTGATAGCATGGATGTATAGAAACCTGGTGGATGGTGGTTGGTCTGCCCAGCAGGGCGGTAGTCCTCAATCTCTAAGCTTCGGCTGTTCCTGACAGCCTGGAGGGAGCGCAGGCTCGTCTGCCGAGGCGACCTTGTGTTGCCCGTGGATGCTGCAGGCAGGAAAGGATGACATTTACCTGCCATTTGATTTCCTCTTAAAGAGTCAGTAGAACATCCTGACCATAGCTGGAAATGTATGCGGGGAAGAAATGTACATAATAAACCAACAATCTTTTAACCTGTGCTGGTATAAGCCTATAAAATAAGTTCGATAATAAACTAAGATTTGAAACCGGTATTAAATCTCCCCCATAAGTTGTTGCGTGACTTGCCCGTGGTGGTGCGTTACAGTTGTGGGTGCGTGTACCTTTATTCTGAGCAAGCCTCAGCAGCTTGAACTGGGTTACTTGTTGGTGAAGTTTGCTCAGTTTTGGACTTTGGCAGCCCTGCTTAGCTGCAGGCATTGGTAACTTGCAGGTGAAAGAGCTCGGTGCTGTTAGACCAGGCTTGCAAGGTGAAGCCGAAGAGCTGTTTTTATTTCCCAAGTCATCGGCATTGTCAGCCTCGGTGTTCCAATAGAAGGGGAACATGTCTGCGTTTTTCCTCCAGGGAGCTGCAGCAGGCATGGAAATATATTCCTGTCTTAAACCTGAAAAGCATAGACCGAAAAGTTATTTTTTAAAGTGTTTTAAAGTGTATAGGGTAAATATAATCTTAATATACATATACACATACATTGCCCTCTACAGTTAAAGGCACCTCATGTAAAGAATGTTACATGAGAGTGTTAAGAGTGTTAAAAAGACCTAAAAGTAAACGGTTGCTATGAAAACTCTGGGATGTCTCTCTTTGCTGGCTTCTCATCCAGCCTGTTTGTTTTAATTATTGCTCAATAGGAAGCTTTGTCATGTTGCTATTTTCTCATGGCAGTGTCATTCCGACTTCTGAAGACAAAAACACATCTGCCTTACTTGTATGACTTGTTCGCTCGTCTTTCCCATACTGAAATTTAGTTCGGATGGGCCATTTCTATGCCAGGGAAACAGGAAATCACACATTTCAAGCTAAAAGGTCTACTTTAGACATTATTTTTTAAAAGCATTTCAGAAGAATTGTTGGTGATTTTGTTCAAAACAAGGATTTCCTCATTTTCCCCCCCTCCCACTCAATACATGTTGTTAAATTGGAAGATGGGAAGAAGCTGTACTGCCTGGAGAGAAAGAAAAACCCAGGAGCCTCTTGCTGCAAGGCAACAGTACAAACCCCCGCACCGCCAAGCCCCTCATGCCCTTCATACTCACTGTTTTCCTGTAGTCTGGCCATGATGTGGACGTCTGTTATATCCTGTAGTTTGTAGTTTGTCGTTATGAAGTCGTCAGAGTGGGTCACCTTAACACGGTCTGTGCAAAGTCATAAATGAGATTTTTTTTTTTTGTAATCGTGCTACTAATTCAGATCTAAGCTCTGATTTAGTAGGTTGTTGTCACGAGAAATAAAAAAAAAAACATTTGGAGTTCTTACAGTGAAATAAAATCCTAATTTGAATTTGTTTTTAATTATATCTTTATAAGCGCCAAAGCCACTCACAAAAGTCTCTCTCCAGTAAGTCTGACCTTTTAAAATGCACGGTATGTCTGTCTTGCTTTGATTCATGTATCCTGCTAAGATGCCATGTGGTGGAAACGATCTTAAAGTTCACTGTGCCATTTCCACAATATCATCGTGCATTCTTGACAGACTGGAAGATCGTGTGGGTCAACTTCCCTGTTTTCTGTCCACTTCCTGTCAGCCGTCCCTTTATCTGGACAAAGCTTGCGTTTTATTATTATTGTTTATTTATTTATCTCCCTGCATATTTTTTGTACATATTTCTAAAGAGTATGATCTGATCTATTATCTACCTGATATAAGTAAGTAAAACTTTATTTATAAAGCACTTCTCAAGATAAAAATCACAAGGTGCTTTACAACAAAAGGTAGAAAATACACAAGACAAATTCAAAACAAAAGCAAATTTAAAAAGAGCTCTAATAGGAGTGTAGGGATGTAACAGTTCAGCGATGTAGAGCGGTGTCTGTCCATGCAGGGCTCTAAAAGTCAAAACTGAGATCTTGAAATGCACACAATAATAAACCGGGAGCCAATGAAGTTGCATTAGAGGTGGAGTCACATGACAAGATTTTGAAGATCTAGTCAGGAGCCAAGCTGCAGCATTTTGCACAGACTGATGTCATTCTCTTAACCTGTTTTTGTCATCATCCATATGAAAGTATTTATCATATTTAGGCTACAACAGCTTGTTTGGCGTTTCCTGATTTTCAGCTTCACTCGGAGCGGTTTTATAATATACCCGACTGTTTACTTCCCTAGATGCCTTCCCTAGTAATCTGTAACACCACGGCGACAGATGTTCCCACAACCAGACCACCTTTGAACCATTTTCTGTATCAACCAACAAAGCTGGGGAACAAACAGTTAGCAGCAACACCCCCGTTCATTCTTCAACTTGACCCTTTGACCTAGCGTCCAGTGCTTCTCTGAGTAAAGGGGTTTTGCATTTGTGTGAACTTGTAAATGAAATGTGTCAAAACAAGGGTCTCAAACGAGGGCCTTACCTAAACTGTCAGAGTCGCTGAGCGATGTGCTCACCAATGTTTTGTCCCGACCGAAACCCGAGGAGACACTGGGCGACTGAGCGGAGACCGCTGCGTGTCTGTAGAGGTAGTATCTCGATCCTGGCGACGGTAGAAATAAAGTAAACCAATCACCACGGGTCACTCTGGACCCCGCATGTGTTTTTTTTTAAACACAGGTGGACATTAGTAAGGTGCTGAATGTGTGCAGCTGATTTCTAACTTCGATCCAGCTTATTCATCAGTCCACGACATGCAGCCTCCATCTCAGGGCTGGGGTCGTCCAAAACGTGTCGGCACCATCTGAGAGCAGACTCCCTGCCCGCAAACGAGCGCTTGTTTGATGGTTCATATAACCTGTAAGGGGGGAAAAAAGATATTCTCTCACTTCAGCTCACAATGAGGAACTGGGCTGTGTGCATTGCCCTGCAAAAGTATTTAAGCTCCTTGAACGTTTTCACATTTTGTCTCTTTTATCTCAGTAACACACATCAAAGTTTGTGGTTGTAACCTGACAAAAGGTGAAGATGTTTAGTGGATATGAAAGCTTTTGGAACACTGGTTGTGGCTTTTCTTTTTGTTTATTTAACAACAAGTCATTTAAAGTTGGTAATCTGGACAAGAGATTTGTGTAATCATATAAATCACCACACTAGGAGAGACTATCTCCGGCGTTCTGATGGAACCTACCAGCTCTCTTCATCTTCCATGCTTCCCTCCACTTCAAGGATCTCCACCACGTCCAGAGCAGACAGCTTCTCCTCCAATTCTTCGTCACCATCCCAGAGGTCTTTTTCACTGTCATAGTAGTACAAAGCGTTGTCCGAGCTACACCATGGCTGCGGTGAATTGCTGCCAGACTTTAAACTATCCAGTCTTATTCTAGCATCCATGGCAAATGATCTGCCCTTGCAGTTCTTGACTCTTGCCGGCTCAGGCTCAGTCCAGAAGTTGCAGTACAGATCCGACTGTTCCTCCTGCTGCGCACTGCTGCTTTTTGCGTCGCTACCGATGGCATGATGGTTCACACTTGCGCCAAACTCTGCCTGTCTTTGACCGCACAAACATTGTCTCCAGCTGCTTTTCGTCTGGTCTTGATGCTCCATTTTCTGAAATCCTCAGACCTCCTTTTGGCGCCAGGCTCCCATCCAGGGAGGTTCATCAAATCTTGAACGGATCCAGATAAAGCAGCTGTGTTAAAACTGTGAAATTCTGCCCGTTTTGTTCATCGCACACAAGCAACTTCTATTGACCCAGATTTGTTGAGTGGGGCTGTTAAGTGAACGACTCAACAGATTGGATGGATTAAGAGAAGCATCAGGGTCTTAACTGGATTAAAGAGGCCACAGGCAGCTACTAAGAAATAAAAAGAGCCACTTGGCATCACACTGTCATGTCTAATATTGACACCATATTTAGCCTAGTGAACGTAACAGAAAAAGATGGTCACACACATCATCGTGGTCCACGTCTTCACCTTTCTGTAGACTTCTCTGTGGCAGGTATTAGATGGGGCTCCAGATTCTTTTAGGGTTCTTGTGTTAAATCCTGTCACATTCTGCCCTCTGACGACCTCAGCTGTTCAAAGAACACCGGTGTGGATCATGAAATGGGACCAGCAGAGACTCCCCTCTCTACTTCGTAATATGGCAAACCAGAGAACCCTTCAGAGGACAGCGCGGGGAGCTGAGAAGGTCATAACATTGATTTGGTTTGAGTTGACAGGGTCAGACTGAGGTGTGATCTTCATCCACAGGCAGATTAGCAGGCAGCTTTACAGCTTTCCCTAGACCCAAGTTGAACCCAAGATTCGACTTCTTCACATCCAAAGTCAAGTGATCAAGCCCTATTTTAATTCCGTATACTATATTAAGTGAGCCATATTGTAAATGGCAGAAGTTTTTGCAACCATACCAGTCAAGACGAGAAGATAAGACGATGCCCGGCATTATGGCCACTGACAGGTGACGTGAATGATTATCTCTTCATTATGGCAGCTGTTAGTGTATGCGATTGGGTAGTAAGAAAGTAAACATTTTGTCATCAGATTAAATGGGTCAAAAGCTAGAAAAACAGGCAAGCTGTTGGATATGAGTGGGTCTGACGGAGAGGGCCATATTGTGAGGGCTAGAGGAAAGAGTCAATGAGTGTTCCTGGTCTGCAGTGGTCAGAATCAATAAAAAGTGGTCCAAGAAAGGAACAGCAATGAAACAGTAACAAAGTCATGGGTAGCCAAGGTTCAATGGTGCACATGGGGAGCGAAGGCTGGTCAGTGTGACTAAATTATTGCGATGTGATAGCAAATTGTCAGTATACACAGTACATTGCAGACTATGGTGCTGTGTACCGGTCATTCTTACGCAGATCCCTGTCCACCACTGAAAACACCAACAATGGGTACGCAACCGTCAGGTTCTGGAGCATGGAGCAGTGGAAGAAGGTAGAATGGTCTAATGAATCAGATTTGTTTTTTACATGGATGGCTGGAAGTATGTGCCTCTCTTACCTGGAAAACAGATTGCAGCAGGGTGCACAATGGGAAGAAAGAGAAGGGCAGAGTGATGATGTGGGCAATGTCCAGCTGTTAAAGCTTGGGTCGTATCCATGAGGACGCTACTTTGACACCTACGGCTACGTGCTAATTGCTGTGGTCTCTTTCGGGGGGATGATTGCACCCTACCATGAAGCAAAAATGGTCCAGCAATCTTCGAGGGAGCACAAAAAGGAGGTTTGGGTGTTGATCTGTTCTCCAAATTGCCCAGATTTCATTCTAATTAAGCATCTTTTTAACTTATTCTAACATATTAGTAGCTGTGTGCTTACCTGCACATCATCGTATAATAATCCTGAGAAGTTAGCTAATCTTATCATTTTAGTTAACAGTGGCACATAAGCTGTGCTACACTATGCACAGTAGACGGTTAATGTCAGCTAACACGCTAGCTCTAGCATGTTAGCTAGCATTAAAAATTTAGCTCAGTTTAGCATAAACTTTATAGTGAACATAATAGACTATGAAGGATGTGCTATAAAAACAAGTCCGATCCATGGAGGCCGCACCTTTCAGCACACAGCTGCAGAACCTTCAGGGTTCAGACCGGGATGTCTCTACGGGTCAGTATCGGCCCGGTGGTCATCTTGCTACACCTTATCAGTGAAAACACTTTTGTTGATCTGTGGTTTTTGGATATTTTTTAAAGAAAATCTGTCTTTTTGTTTTTGAAGGACTATGCTTTGCCTCTCAGTTGTTTTACCTAAGCCCGCTGTGCAACCACATAGTTATGAGCTAATCTTCAGTAGATTGTCTGTGAACTGATGTGAAAAAAACATTCTGTAGTTAAAAACAACCACGAAGGTGTTCTGAATTTAAAACAGTTCCCTATTTTGTGCCAGTCTCACTTTACACTGACACTTTTTTAAGATGTTAGGTATTTGAACTTATAATAAAGCGTCCCATTTCCTGTGTTAGGACGTTCCTTAGTTTAGCGTTGCAATGCTGGCAAAGAAAAGAGATCAGACAAAACGATATCTCACTTAAGCAAAGGATGAAGTGGAGAAGAAAGCAGCAGAAAAACATGAGACACTCAAGGACTTTAATTCAGTGAATATTCATTTCACCAAATAAATCCACTCTTGGTCACATTGTAGAAGGAAAATGTGTGGCTGAAGGTGTGGAAAGGTGAAAGCTTGTTCAACCATCGACTGCATCTGGGTGTGGTTCGGTCTTCAAGCAAATGTGTATTTAGTGACGTCGCAGGACACAAGTGTCTGTTTAAAATAGCTCCAAAGCTTAACACCTACAACTTTTGTTCTGTTATGTATGACTCTCTTTTTGTGTGGATCTAATGACTTAGAAAAACACAAGTGAGGCGCTTAGGTTGTTGAAACAGTTTCAGGGTTTTGGACTGAGCCAGGCCAAGCGGTTTCTGCTCCGCCTTGTGGCGTGTTAATGATGTTAGTTTTACCAAATTACTTTGTTTCTGTCTCTGAAATAACTGAGAAATACGTGTGTTTGTTTTTTTAGGTGTGTGTGGCCTGTTCCATGCATGTTTTTTCTCTGTAGAAAGAAATCCAGGAGGTAGCAATGCAATCTGGTTTCATTTTTATGTAAACATTTGAGGTCTGTTTTGTTATTTTCTTCGACAATAACATAAATTAAATATTAATAACAATAAATCAAATTCAGTGCAAGTAACTGCCTTCAGAGATAATCTAATAAATCAGGGATTACCAAGATTTTCACCCTGTGACCCCCAGAATAACAGTGCCAGAGATTGGCGACCCCATTTTGTCGAGTGGGATTCTTTTTTTCTCTCTTTAATCCAGTGAAATTATGAGAATAAAGTAACATTTTTGTGTGAAGTCTTACCACAAAATGAAGCCATCCCCCTGCATTAAAATGAGGAATGTGGAGCATCTTGTAAAGTGATACTTTGATATCGGTTTCATAGATAAGGAAAAGCTAAATCTTATCACATCAGCACCAAATCATCTCGTGACCCCCCAGGGGGGCCCGACCCCCACTTTGGTAAATAGAGTCCACCAGTTTGCAATTTAATGGTAATATAAATCCATCTGTTCTCTGAAGGCTAGAGGTTTGTTACACATTAGTGAACAGACAGCTTTACGATGACAGGGAGGAGGTTGTAAAGTTGTAAAACAACATCCCCAGGTTTGAACATCCCACACGGCCCTGTTCAATTTGTTCTGCTAAAATAGGAATAGGGCAAAACTTCAAACACACCAAGACACGCCTATCAGAGTAGCAGCTAAAGTAACTCTGGAGAAGCTACACTGATACACAGCTCAGGTGGAATAATCTGTTGAAAGGACAACACAAGGAGACACTGTTGAAAGAAATCTGTAAGAAGTCATTTTTGAAGTTTACCACAAGCCCTGTAACTGTCGGGGCCCCACAAGCATGTGGACCTTTTGGCCTTCATCTTAAACCCTCTTTGTGACAGAAAACCTGCATTGCACACTACCTGGTGAAAAACAGTGGCTGCCGCATCATGGTGTGGGAATGCCTCTCTTCCCATCCACTCGGGCCAGACAGGGAAGCTGGCCCGAGTGGATGGGAAGGTGGATGGAGCTAAATGCAGAAGAAGGCTGAAAAAGACTCCAGACCACCCTCCAGCAGAACAATGTCCCTAAACATAGACCCAGAGCTAAAATGCAATGTTTTAGAGTAAAATATGCATGTGTTAGAATGCCCAAGTCAAAGTGCAGACCCAAATTAAGAAACTGGGACAGGTTTTGAAAAATGATGTGCACAGACACTCGCCTGTCCAAAATGACTGAGCTTGACTTACTTTTAAAAAGATTTCCATCTCTAAATGTGCATCTGTAATTACTGCAAAAGGTGGTTCAATAAAATATAGCCCCAGGGCCTCTGAATACTAATGCATGACACAAATTTTAGGTTTTCGTATAAAACAAAAAAACTATTTTTTTTAAAACCCATAGGTCATTTTGCTTTCACTTGTCAATTATGTGTTACTACTTTGTGTTGGTCACATACTTTCACAATAAAACACATTTAATTGTGTTGTTTTAAACAATGTGACGAAACATGAACAAGTACGTAGGGCAAGGAAACCACTTTTAAGGGGCTTTTAAGGGATCTAGACAGGGGCCGACAGGGACCAGTGACCCTGTAGAACTGGTCCTGGCCCTGTTATGGCCTCCTGAAGTCATGATACTAAATCAGTTTCTCATGAGGATATGCACTTGCACAGACACCGTAACTGATTGTTCCCTTGGACTAACTCAATTTTTCTTTTACATTGTTTTATTTTAACAATTATTTAAAAGTTAAAATTTTGCAGTGTTAACCAGTCATATTGAGTTTTCCTCTGCTAGGTCAGGGGTCTCAAACCTGCAGTACCAGAGCCACAAGTGCCACCGTGGCTCACTTAATGATAAAATATTGCCCTGTTTTTTCTTTCTTTCATTATTTTGTTCTGTCCCCCTATGAAAAAAACACTGCCCCCCCGTAAATTTGGTCCAGAACCGCCTCTCTGCAGCCTGCCTTTCACTAAAAGTTGTCGTTATTGTTCCTTAAAGTCACAGCACACATATTTGACCACAGTCTGTCGGTGGCGTAACTAACCTTCCCCGAAATAAAAAACCCCAGCAGCATCATCCTGTCTATGTTTCTACACCATGTTGCCCTTAGTTACTCTGTGTGTGTGTATACACATCCTCCAAATCGTCCCCGCCTCATTTTAAAGTGGTAGGTGGAGGTTGTTCTCCTGCGCGCCGCGCCGCGCCGCACCTGCGCCTCCTCTCCCCGCCCTCCGCCGGCCCCGGGCGCCCGTTTCCTCCTCGTCGCCGCCGATTTCTACCTGGTACACCGGACCGTCCGACTGACCCGACCCCGTCGTCCCCTTGCGGCCTGCCGCATAAAATGAGGAGCGACGACCGCGCATTTAAACGGTGAAGCGCCACCTGTGCCGGCTGGAAATGCAGGACATAAGCGGCAAAGGAGCAGCCGGGAGCCCGGTTGGAGGAGACGCAGCAGCCGCAGCAGCCGCAGCGCAGGTGAGAGAGGAAGAAAAAGCATTTGAAAGTACTCGTTGACTTATTGAACCCTTTAGAAGGTTTTCCGCTTTAAACGTCGGGCTGATGCCAACGGGTAATCTGCACCGTCATCAGATGAAGCAGCCCAACCTGTCCGTCGACATTGCTGTGGGCGGTGAGATCCTGCGCTCTGGTACAGATGTAGGCTGGCGGACGCGCCGGAGACGCACTGCGCCCCAGTTGACCTACTCTCTAACAGACGTGTGCGCACGACCCGCTTTCAAGGCGCTGCAACACAGATTCCGGTTATCTTGTATTCAGTTTCTAATTATTAGGTGGGGCCTGAAATAGTTTCTTCTCAGGTCAACTCGTTCTGCTTGAATTCGCGGTCATCCGACATCTCCAATTAACCAAAAGGAAATAAAAGCAGGCGTTTGCAGTAGCTATTTATCCATTTCTTGGTCTGCCAGATGAGGATGGCGTTAATAAACCATCCCTGTACAGTTTGGGTGATCACTTTATGTAGGTTAGTTCCCTCACAGTTCTTCCTCATTATTTTCGCAACGTCTTCAGAGTTTTACATGTTTTGCTTGCCTACATACTCCCTATCCTACTCCAGGTTGGTAAGAGTGTGTACAAGGTGTGAAGTAGGTCATTGATGTTACCTTTCCGACTCAAATGTTCAATATAATCCCAATAAAACTTGAATAATTCGTATGAACAATTCATCTTTAAGCTCTGAACAAATAGTTTGACGGCAGACAAAGCAGAAGCTCTGCTCTTATCTCCATTAAAGTTCCTCCTCGCGGCATGGCAGTTCCTCTGTAGTTACGCGGTAGATTACCTTTATAGGAAGAATGAAACGGTACATTATGAATGGTTCAGTTCGATTGAAGGAATACGTGTTATACAAAGTTCACCTAGATCTACAGTGCCTGTAAAATGATGCAGTGCCATGCAAAAGTATTCGTACCCCTTGATTTGTTTGACATGATGCTTAAATGTTTTAACCCTGTTTGCTTTTTTAACGCGATATAAAAACATATACACATCATTCATACTGCGAAACACGGCAGTGGCAGAATCATGCTGTGGGGATGCTTCACTTCGACAGGGGCAGAGAAGCTTTTCAGTGTTGATGGGAGGATGCATGGAGGTAAATATGGGGCCAATGTTGAGAGATGACATGTTAAGACACTGCCAAAGACTTGAGACTGAGGTAGAGGGTCACCTTCCAGCAGGGCAAACCATCCTAAACGTACAGCCAGAGCTACAATGAAATGGTTTAAATAGATGCATATTTTTCATCCCATAGATTTTATGCTATCACCAGCTTTATCACAAAACGATGTTATTTGATATGTCTGGATGACGATACGATAATTGCCGATATAACAAAGTTTGTTACGATTTAAAATTGATCTGATCGTTATGATGCGATATCATCTGCCCATCTAACACTATTATTTACATTGACATTAACTCACAATAACCCCAAATATGATTTGACCCTTTTGTTTCTAAGCTCTCCCAGGCATCAGGCATTTAAATCAATTATGGCATTGTTATAATTTTAAAATAATGCTAATAATAATGGATACATGTTCATTTTAGCCTCATGCCTTGTGATTTTCTGAATAAAGACGTATCTTAAAAATAACGATATGGATGGATATTTTCATTTTGCATCGATGTAATTGGAGCGTTAATAATTTAATCGATACGGATGTGGCTCGATGTATCGTTACACCCCTACTATTTACCTGTGTGCCTCTCCCAAATGAAGTCACTAAAAGAGGTACAGACTGTGTACTTTTTCTTTTACATAGAAAGTACTGATCATAGACCAGCCTTCTGTGTCTTTTGTGTGTACCGGCTCAGTCGTCTCAGAGCCCCAGTCTGTGGTGGTAGACAGTCACTATCAGTCGTATTGGATTTGAATCTATGTGATAAGATTGATCTGATTAAATACTTTTGTGGGTAAATATCTCATAAAGTGTGGTGAGATACCGTTTGTTGTGAATTGCCCGTGCATAAATAAATTGTATTGAATTACTTTGTGCTGTGCTGGCCCTTTCAGACATTAGCTCTACCGTTTAGTTTTTATGTATTTTTTTTTAATGTTTAGATCTTTTATCTCTTTTCATTTAAACTTTTATTGCTTTGTTTTACCATGTCTTCCTCGCTTTTCTTTTTTTCTTTATTAAGCAGTATGTACAGCACTTGGAACACCAGTTGGGATGTACATAAATATACATATATAAATTAACTTTGATTTGATTTCTAGCATAAGACCTCAATCAGATACCCTGAAATGTATTGTTCTAAAGTGACAAAATTGGAAATATTCAAGAGCTGGTATTAATGTAATATAATTTCACAGTGTCACATCAACACATATTCCTCATTGTTAAGCATATACTCATATTTACTTTGATGAACTGTTATGAACGATGAATAATTCGTAATGCAACCAATGCATTTCCACTTGTGTCACCATCTATGCAATGTGATTTTATGTCTTTTAGAACTCACTACATTCGAACGGACATACTGTTCCTCCAAATGGCTTCAACCCAGCAAGTACAGCGACCCCACAGCAGCAGTCTGATTCCAGAGCCCCTAGTCCTGTGCCTGCAGTTGTCCCCAGGGATCAGTGGGGCGGGAAGTATGAGTTCCTGCTCTCCTGCATCGGTTACTGTGTGGGCCTGGGCAACGTGTGGAGGTTCCCTTACCTGTGTTACCGCAATGGGGGAGGTGAGCTACTGTAAAGCATGTTGCGTCTTCCGATTTTAATACCTAGGTGTGCGCGTTTAATGATTCCTGGCACTTATTTTGGATTAGGGGTTGTCTTTGCCAAACTCCAGGGAATGGGCTTTGCTCCCGAGCATGCTGGCTTATTTGGCAGACTTAGTTCAGACATTTCTGTAGAACTGGGTGCCTAGCCTCACAACGCCGAAGCAGAGACAGTGTTTTCTCTTAATTACACACCAGACATGATGTCTATTTTTCTAATCCAAGCCATACACTCATCTGAGTTCAAACTTGTTGGAGCCTGACTGACTTTAAAGCAGATTAAGATTTTACTATGATGCTGCATCTTGAACTTAATGCTCTTATAATCAAACCTGCCTTCACAAGTCATATAATCCTAAAATATCACTGTGATTCATTTTTTTTTTTTTTTTTGTTTAGTTTCCCAGCTTTGTTTTTCCTCAGCCTGGCCTGTTTCCATTCTTTACAGGTGTGTTTCTCATCCCCTACTTCATTATGCTCTTTGTGACGGGCGTTCCTCTCTTCCTCATGGAGCTGAGTTTAGGCCAGTATGGCTCGGCCGGCCCGATCATGGTGTGGAAATGCTGCCCTCTGCTTAAAGGTAATGACTACCCTCTTCGTGTTTTTCAGGCCGATCGTCACACATCCTTTCAGTGATAATTTGTAGAGATTTAATGTCCCAAAACTCAACTCCGATCAGTCGTGTATAACGTTCTGCTCTATGAAAAGCACATCAGAGCTCCTTCTAATTAATTCTTCAGAAAACTCCATGTTTTTTTTTTTGTTTTTTATGTCACCAGTTGCTCCAAACCAGCAGCCCAAGCCAGTATAATTACAGTTTCCTGCGTCACTTGGCTTGCAACCTCACCACTTATACAGTGACTCTAAAAATTGTAAACACCACTGTTAAAACGGCTGTTTTTTGTGATATACACTTGTGCAGCTGTATTATAACACCTTTTTTGATCTTTCATTTTGTTCCTTCCAAATAGATTTCTTTTTTTTTTAATTAAAGATCGTTGTTTAGGATAAATGTCACATTATTTTTGGTAAAATGTTTGAAATGATTCACCGTAACCAGCGCTAGCTCTACTGACCAAAACCAAATATAAAAATGTTCCATTGAAAAGAAAGTCAATTTGACTTTATATTATCATTAAGCAGGTGTATGTCAAAGTTCACAACCCAGGAAAAGTTTCCATTGCTGACTCATCTTAGTTGCCACAGCACCAAATATGTATTGTAGCAGTGTAGCTAATGCTAATGTTATGCTAGGTTGTTTCTGACAGGTCTACAGGTTACAAGTTAAATATACACCCTAAATTTGAAAACAAAAAGACATGAACTGTTCAAGAAACTAAAATAAATCCAACTTAAGTAGGTTTTATCATAAAGGTAGCCGATTTTGTTTAAGCTGAAAGAAGCCAGAATCGCTTTAGTATTTAGTGTAATTGAAAATAAATGGTTGTTCACTTTTAGAAATTCAGTACAACCCTAAGTTTTCTGGTGACTGTAATTAGGGTAGAGTATGATTTAAATGTTTCATAGATTAAAAAAAATAACATTTTTATTTTATATTTCATACAGCACAATTTTTACATGTTTATCTGAGACGTTTACTCCCACCCTTTTGTCTTTTTCTGTAGGCATTGGGATTGGGATGCTGTGCGTGTCCACGTTGGTGTGTCTCTACTATAACGTGATCATAGCGTGGACATTTTACTACCTGGGCAGCTCTTTCCAGAGCCCCTTGCCGTGGTCATGCGAAGCCGCGGCCAATGCTGCTCTCTGTAATGCCACTGTTGGCAATAGCTCGGAAAGACGCTACAGCCCTACAGAAGTTTTCTGGAAGTAAGTGCATCATTTGCAGCACAGTTCGTGCTCTTGAAATGCAAATATTATTTCATCTTTAATGCGACTAAGCTAAAATGCACTGCATATCACATATCCTCAAAGAATACATTGATTTTATTTAATTGTGCCCTCCACACTAATCTGCACCCCTGACAGTGGTGTTTAGAAAGCATTCAAATAAAAAAAAAAAAAATCTATCAATTTAATATCATACTGAATTTTTTTGGGGGGAAATAGGGTAGCAAAAACACTGTGGACTGTTTAGTAATGCAGGAAATGTGTGATGCTGTGGGACTATTCCTGCTACAAAGATCTTAAGAGCCTTATAGGAGGACATGGCATCATGCACTCTTTTGAATAACTGGAGATTTAAGAAAATCTGGTCATCCTTGTGTCTTTCAGCAGGAAGAATATTCAAAACATGTTGCCAAATCAATAGAGAAATGGCCCATCCCCACACCTCAATCTTAAAGAAAGCCTGTGTGCTGAGGTGAGAGCATAATATATAACTCAGGATGATCTAGATCAGGGGTTCCCAACCTTTTCAGCCTGCGACCCCCAAGATAACAGTGCCACAGACTGGTGGGGTGGGGTATGAGAATAAAGTTGTAGAATTACGAGAATAAAGTAGTATTTTCATAAGAAGGTGTACAAAAAAGTGCTGCCTTCCTCCTGCATTAAAATGAGGAATATTTAGCGTCTTGTAAAGTTATAGTTTCACAAATAAAGAAATACTAAATCCTTTTTGCAGAGAATACTGAGTGTTGTCCTTTTGGCAACAGGAGATTGTAAAAAGTAATATTATCAGCAGGCACTGAATAAATGCACTCTGTGCATATAAAATAACAATAAAGTTTGTCTAAGTCTAAGTCTAAATGTACTCTAATTAAAGTAATTGATTTTCATATTTCTTGATGTGAGATTAGGCTCATTCATAAAATGATTAATCTATAGTAAGCTTTTCTACACAGAGGCGTCAGTGAATTTAAAAGGCATACAGGTAAAGGCAGGTTAGTTTTTAGGACTATTAAACAGATTTATATCCTTTTGTTAAATATGACTGAAAACTACAAATCTTTTTCTCAGCTGATATGTGTCAGAAGAAGACATTATTTTCTATAATGCATAAAATTACACTTCAGATGAACCATAATCCTTGTATTTGCTGCATATACCATACGTTTCTATTGATATCATTTATTACCAAAGATCATATCTATTGCTTCCATAATTCATGTCTGCTCGTCTTGCAGCGAGAATGTACTGGGTGTAGTGAACAGTGAGGGCCTTCATGACCCGGGCCCTGTGCGCTGGCAGCTGGCTCTGTGCCTCTTGGCTGCCTGGATCATCATCTTCTTATGTATGCTCAAAGGCATCCGCAGCTCCGGCAAGGTGAAGTACCACAGCGTTTTCCACCAGGAAAAAAAACAACAACAACATTCTGACACTCAAGCGTTATCTGTTACTACCGCTGCCACTTTTCTCCGTCTAATGTCTGTGATATGTGTCTCCTTTAGGTGGTTTATGTAACGGCCACCTTCCCGTATTTTGTCCTCATTGTTTTGATCATCAGAGGTGCCACACTGGAGGGATCTCTTCAGGGCGTCGCCTTCTACCTCACGCCAGACTGGAGCCGTTTAGCTAATGCACAGGTACGTCGGAGCATCTCGAACATTTTTATATTTTGTGCCATTGCGACCGCAAAGCAAAGCACAGTTGGAACAGTACATCATTTTGGAAGCGAAGGAACACGTTAAATGATTTTCAAGTTTATTTACAAGTAGGAGTCTGCAAATTGTGGCATGCATTTGTATTTAGCAATACATTTAGAACCACGTTTCGCTGTAATTACAGCGGCAAGTATTTTGCTGTACTTCTCTACAAGCTTTGCGTAACTAGACACTGAAATTCTTGCGCATTTCTCTTTGCAAAACGCTGTAGTTCAAAACCCATTCGTGCTCAAGTCTTACCACAGGTTCTCGATCAGATTAACATCTGGACTTTGACGTGAAGAAGTCATAGCTGTGCCGTTGTGCTATACTCTTTTCATTTTCAGATGATGGGTTGAATGGCGTTTCGCCTGATGTTCAAATCTTCGTTACACTGTATATTTCAATAGGGGTATCAAATTAAAAGGGGCTGAATACAAACCCATACCACCCTTTTTTTATCTAAAAGTTGGAAAAGCCTTCTCAATTTGTGTGTCGGTCTGTCACATAAAATACTTTGGTTGTAATGTGACAAGCTGTGGAATAGTTCAAGACGCACGGATGCTTTTGCAAAGCCCCATGTGTTAGATGTGAAGTCACAGTTCCCACTTACTGTCTAAAACCAGAGCCTGGAATAAACAACCAGCGCAGAAAAATCAATAAAACACTGATTAAACCACCATGCATAATGCATCCCATCCACTTATTAAACGTAGCAGTCAGACATAAGAAGCTTTAAAAAATACCGTAGTTGAAGCATGTGCAGCAACCTCTGTCAGCTATACTACAAACCCCCTTCACATGACTCAACCTCTGGGCTGAGCAGCGTTAAAAACCCTTTCATGTATATTTTTCAATGATCTGAACTAATTTTTCTCCTGAAACATTGCAGGTGTGGAATGACGCAGCCTCTCAGATTTTCTACTCGTTAGGCATAGGGGTTGGAGGGCTGCTCTCCATGGCGTCTTACAATAAGTTCGACAACAACGTCATCAGGTAACTGCGCTGCGTCGTGGGCTCTTTCAATACATAGTCAAGTCTGACCACTTCACTCATTTTGAGACATTTGTTGCCGATTTCAGGGACACTATCGTGATTACAATCGGAAACTGCGGCACCAGCTTCTTTGCAGGATTCGCTATATTCTCCATCCTGGGTCACATGGCGTGGAAGAAGGGAGTGCCGGTTGACAAGGTGGCAGACACAGGTAGCTACCAGGCTTCTTTCTTTATGTCTCAGCCGGTCTCCTATGAACGGAAATCACCAAACGTAATCCTTCTACGTCTTCAGGTCCTGGACTAGCGTTTGTTGCTTATCCAGAAGCGCTTGCTCTGCTGCCAGGCTCAGTGTTTTGGTCCATTTTGTTCTTCCTCATGCTGTTCATGCTCGGGGTTGATACTCTGGTAAGACGGACCAGACAAAGACATCAGGAAGAATAATAAGCTGATCTTCAGTGATTATCATGACACCTTGTGCTTTGTTCTCTCCCAGTTTGGTAACATGGAGGGCATCACCACAGCCGTCCTGGATGAGTTCCCAAACCTCAGAAGGAACACCTTCCATAAGTCCTTGTTCTTGGGCACCCTGTGTTTTGTCTTTTACGTGATGGGCCTCCTGTTAGTGACGGACGTGAGTCAGTTTGTGAATGACGTGAATTTGTTTCCATCTGTGCAGTACCCTGCAAAAGGAATCGTGCAGCTTTAACTTTTTCACATTACAGCCACAAACACGAATTCATTTTGCAGGAATTTCATGTGATAGAGCAACAAAAAGTAGTGCATCATTTTAAACTGGAACGAAATGGATGCATGGTTTTTAAAATATTGCTCAAATATAATTTTAAAATTGGGGCAAGCATTTGTATTCACCTTCTGTTACTTCTATACCGCCTAAATAAAACCCTCTGTATAAAAATTTGCCTTCAGAAGTTTTCTAGTTAGTAAATAGAGTCCGCCCAGGCGGGAGTTAATCTCTACATAATTTCAATTTAAAGCTAATGAAAACACCATATTAATTTCTCAGAAGATTAGAATATTACACTAACAAGTCTCATTGGAACACATTTTCTAACTTTATTTTTTACAAAACTGGTAGAAGCTTACCCAAATGACTTGAAGCTGTAATAGCAGTTTTATAAAGTATTGACTGATAAACTGTGGAATACAAATGCTTGGCACAATATGCAGATTTGTATTTGTCGCATTAAAAAAAAGTGTGTGTATTAAGAATACTTCTGCAAGGTACCGTTATTTTTTTCACATTCATATTCTACCCGTACCGTGTATGTCTCCATAGGGAGGGATTTACTGGTTCACTCTCATTGACTCCTTCAGCACCAGTTTCGGCCTCATCATCATCACCCTGTTCATGTGCATTGGCATCTCCTTCTTCTATGGTATCCCATCTCACATTCCTTACCGTCACATGTCACCCCTAACTGATCCCATCGTTCCGCCCTATGGGTTTCAGCGCAGTTATCCTCTGTTGTCCTGATGAGATCCAGCTTCTAATATACATCTGTTCACTAACTTTTGTTTTTCTAATCTTGCTTATCAGGTGTCAATCAGTTTTGTCAGGACATCGTGGACATGATCTGCCACTGCCCTCCGTGGTGCAGCAAAGTGCTGATTTACTTCAAAGCCTGCTGGGTTTTCTGCACACCTTTTCTCCTGCTGGTGAGTGCAAACAATGCGGGGGATGTCGGTTCCCATTTCCCACGGTAGGCTTGTCAAAGTCCGTACAGCGAAAAACTTCAACTTGATCATAAAGTTTGAGCGTAAACTCTCTTAAATTAAGGCAATAAGGTTTTTATGACTTATCCCTAAATATAGCCAACCCCTTGTGTTAATCCTAAACTGGATTATAGTTCATACGCTGTGTGAAGTGAAGCTGCAAAAAAAGGAAATGATTAAAGTGTCCCAAGTTACCAAACAAACTAAAGTCATTTTAGTCGCCGTTTGTCCTGGTATCTTGATCCAGGTTGAATGTTTAGGGTAGAAACTCACTGTTCAAGGTGATCTCTCGCCCCCTGCAAGCGTTTGTGATGTTGTCTTGACTTTCTCTCATCTGCCTACGATTATACTTGTTCACAAGAACCGTTTCTCTTCCTCTGTGCCTCTCCCACCGCAGTTCATCCTGATCTACATCTTTTTGGAGATGTACAACACATCCCTCCGTTACGGCTCGTACGTGTATCCACGGTGGGGTAAAGCTTTAGGCGTGTGCATGGGCGCAACCTGCTGTTTGCAGATCGTCATCTGGGCCGTTGTGGCCATCAGCAGGGAAACTGGGACTCTAAAAGAGGTGAGTATCACCTCAATGTCAGCTTGTTACTATGAGGTTGCGTCACAGGACGTTGCAAAAGCAGTCGTATCCTTTGAACGTTTTCACATTTTGCCACAAATTCAGCGTCTTTTATTAGGATTTCAATTATAGACCAACACAGCGCAGTAGATGATTGTAGAGTGGAAGGAAAATCCAGTAAGCATTCGTCACAGATGCAGCCAAGAGGAGCATGCTAACTCTCTTTATTTTGCTAAGCAAAAAAATAAAAAATGTTGGCCTGAAGATTTGCTAAGCTGGTAGAGACATACCTCTAAAGCCACTTGCAGCTGTAATTGCAGTGCAGTTCTATAAAATATTGATCCAAAGGGGTCTGAATCTTAATTCATACCTTACCTTCGATTATTTACTGAATAAAATGTAAAAACTGTTCATTGTTATCCTTTCACTTCATGATTATACAGCACTTTATGTTGATCAGTCACATAAGATCCCAAGGTTTGGGTGGGAGCAGCATGAGAAAATGTCTACACTGAACACACCCGTCACACAAACTGCTCAAATCTAGCTGGATTTCTTCGGTGTGACTCTGACTTCCTCTTTGCAGCGCTTCAAGAAATCGATCCGACCTCTGAACTCCTGGAGGGTAAATAACGTAAACAGTGCCGCGAGGAGTGAGAACGTGGAGCCCGAGCGAGTGGAGGCTCCTTTCACCGTCACGCTCACAGACGTGGACTTCACAGCAATGACATGGGAAATGGGAAGCAATGCATAAGGAGACGGCAGAGATGAGCATACAATGATGAGCAAACTATATTTTGTTTTTTAAGAAACAAAGGATTTTTATTTTAATTTGTTACTCGCCCCAGCAAGGCTCTGGTGGCTGTGTCGGATCAGGCTTTGTCCTGCAGGCCAGTGTGGAATAATAGATTTATTTATGGTACTGTGTGCATATATATATATATATATATATATATATATATATATATATATATATATATATATATATATATATATATATATATATATATATATATATATATGTGTGTGTGTGAATGTTAATTTTTTTTTACAATTTCTCTTGGATCGATGTACAAAGAGAAAGTTGAAAATTGGACTTACTTGAGATGATCTTGTTGTACGGACCAGATTTTTATTGAAAAACCAAGAAGGAAGGAGATCATTATAGCACAGCCTCTTCCTACTGGTGGACCAGGAGACGGGCCCGCTTGTCATCATCCAGCCAGACTACATGGTGTTCACAACAAACCCCATTGGTCATAATTATATTTTAACCGTGTGTCTAATTTAAACTGAATGAGAAGTATTTCGAGAATAAATACATCAGAGGATTTGCTAAATGAAGTATTAAGGAGGTGTCACCATCTATGAAACTTCACATTAAGATGTCTTAATTGAGAAATTAATTTTCAAATGAGCAGTATCACTTACAGCGGAAATTATTTAATTAAATTTTATTTACAACATTGCCCTACATGCAACACACTGAGCGCGGGAGAAAGAGATCACTGCTCATCTCCTGGAACACACCATCCCCACTGGGAAACATGGTGGTGGCAGGATCATGGTCGGGGGATGCGTTTTCTTCAGCAGGGACCAGGAAGCTAAATCCTAAAAAGGTAAACCTGTAAGCTGTAGAAAAACAAATCACTGATTTTTAGTCGCAGCATTGTCCTCCGTGCAAATTTAATAATGTCATTCTAGTAAAACTACCGTGCTATTGTTGCCAATGTGTCCTTAAGAAATCTATGTCTTTATTTTTGGTCAACTTTAGTGACAAAATCAACATGAACTTTACATATTTGTTTATCACACTAGTTGCACTTTTTGACCCTGTGTGCCTGGGGATGCAGCTTGATTTAAGAGAGCCCCTTGAATGAGGTTTTCTATATGCTGCCTGTGTTCAACAATCTAAAACCATTATACACTGTTGCTTTGCAGACTGTTTCTATATTCAGGTTTCTTTTTCATTTTATTGTTTCGTTTTAACTTCTGACTCAGAACACCATGTTTAAATATTAAATATTTGTGTGCTGTAACATACCCACAGTCTCTCCTTTTCGTTCGGCGACAATTTGGGCAGATTCCTGCGCCCATATGACCCTAAATAAAGTTAGAAAAATGGAGAAAATTGAGAATCAATCCAACATAAGTCTGTATTATGTGTTACGATGCTGCTGGAAACGTTATTGTATGACTTTAACTTTGCTAAATATATGCCACCATACGCCTGCCCTGTTTCAACAAACCTACTGCTGGACAAAACAGACAGCACCGTGAGGATTATGTTCTTCGATTGTTGCACGTGCGTTTAACCCAACTCATTCTGATTTACTTTATCAGAAGACACAGGTGGAGGCCCCAACCATCGCCTGGATCAACAATGGCTGTCTGAAAACAGACCAGAGTTTGTGGAACTAAATTGTTGCTTTTCAGTACAGGAGCACCACAGGGGTCCATACTCGCATCATTCCTGTTCCATATATTACCCTTCAGAATTTCAGTACAGTCCTGTGAGCTGCAGAAATACTCAGATGCCTGCAGCCGTTGGTTGTATCAGAGATAGACGAGGCTGAGTACAAAGTGGACCACTTTGTAGCATGGTCTGAAAATGATCATCTTATCCTGAATGTGAGCAAAACAAATGAGATGATTGTGGATCTCATGAGCCACAGGGCTCTATTTCTATCACGGGAGAAGAAGGGAAGATGTTCAAAGGAGTATAAAGGAGTATAAATACTTCAGTGTTCACCTGGGCAACAGATTGGAGAGGGACGTCACAGTGAAGCCCTATCCAAGAAGGGACAGAGCAGACTTTTTAAAATAGAATGTTTCATGAAGTTAAAAACATCATGGACACCCCAAAGTCTGTTCTTCACATCACAGTAATTGTTTTAATCACATCAGATCTTTAATGGCTCTGGTAAGATAATGGGAATTACTATCAAACTGACATAACTGCACATTCCTGTCACATTCAAACAATTTATAGCAGCATGAATAAATCTAGTAAATACAGTACATCATAGCATTAAGTTAAAAAGTATTTTGAAGACAATCACATATTAGTTGTGATAACACTCCCTTCCATTATTGTCTGTCAGTACATTAGTTGCAAGAAACATATTGCAGGTTTACAATAAGACAAAGGTGAGGGTTGTACAATGATCCTGCCACAAGAGGGAAGTAATACTAAAGGCAAAAGTAGGGTTTAAAACGTTGCGCTCCTGAAACGTCACTTTGTGAATGTTAAATCTGAGAGAAGTATTTTAGTGAGAAAGGACTCACAGGTATTAACACTGAAGTAGATGCTCCCTGGGGTAAGACTGAGAGGGCATGACTGGAGAACCGCAACTGGATGCGGTTAATTCTTTGCAAAGTGCAAATCAAAAACATTACAAAACTCCTTGTCTCCGCAAAGTGCAATGGTATCAAAAAGAGTCCATGATCTTAACAAACCCACTGAGGAGTGGTTTATTTAATGTTTGATCTTACTACATTATATTTGGCGATAAAAATATTTTAATATCATGCTATATAATGTGAGTATGGTGTGTCTGAAGGCGACTTAAGAAAAAAAATTTTTTTAAGTGTTAAATTAAATTAGCATCGTATTTCTAAAGTACAAGCTGTAGCGTCATGACGTTTCAAGGTTGCCTCTCTCCGTGGCGGGCCATAAGCAAACAAGCGGATGTTGCGTAAAAAGTTTTCCCGCGTTTTTGTCTCCTAATTCTGGGTACGCTTGATTTTACGTTTCTCTAATGATCACAATGGGGTCACTCTTTGCCACCGGAAGAGCTGTTGATCCATTTAAAACGATTGCTAAAACACCCAACTATGACAGCTAATGCATTTAGTTAAAGAAGAGGCGAACTGTGACAAATATTCCGGCGCTTGTCGGGAGTTTTCTGCGTGGAGCCGGGAGCATGACACGGGCAGGAGGACGTCACCGCCCTCCATCCGCCTACGCCGTTGAACAAAACGAACCTACCACGGAACTCTGTTTCAGGAAGTAGGTCCGAGTTGGGTGTATTGTTGTCACGGAACTTGCTCGCTGGGTTTTAAATTTGCCCCTCGTTTGCCTTGGCCCACATACCGCCTCTCTGTGTTTTTGTTCATCTAATTTACCTGTTAGGCGAGCAGAGACGCCAAGGAGCTTTAGGAATGCCGCCCAAAAAGCGCCACTCCGGGCTGACAGGGAGCAGGGAGCCGAAGCCCGACGCTGACAGCGCCTCTTCTCCCGACAAGCAGGAGAGCCCAGAGTTATCTGAAGAAAAGTAAGACAAGTCGTCCGGCGAACAAACCACCAAGCAGTTTGCTTTCCCTATAAACCCGGGTTTAACAACATGCCGGCCAGTTTGTCAAAGTGTACCCCCCCCCCCCAGCTGTGGTTAGCTAACCGAGGGAGGCGTTAGGCCGGCTGTGGGGCTAGTTGGAGCAGGGCGGCCTGCTGTGGAGGCAACAGCAGCGGCTTCACAGCCTTTTAACACAAAACAAACAGAAACCCGGGATATTAACGGGGAAGTAGAGCTGGGCATGAGGAAAATGACCCCTGTCGGCATTTCCAAATAGCAGCGCTACACTGGGAGGCTGCTGTCAGCTGCTCTGACTCTTCTCTTCTTCTTCTCTTCTTCTTCTTCTTCTGCATCTTCTTCTGCATCTTTAGACACAGAGACAAGAATGCCGAGTTTGTGAGTCTGTGTAAGAGCCTCCACGTCTCAGACCTGCTGTGTGACCGAGCCTGGGTCCTGTGGAGAACCGTTCAAGAATCCATGGATAAAGCCCCAGTATGTATTTCTATTTATACACAGTCACGTTTCTGCACACGTCAAACTCACCGCAAAGCCCAAAGGAACTCTATAAAACCTATCTGACGATATTAAAATCAGTGTATGTGACAGGATTTTCATGCTCTGTCTGTCCCCCCCCCCCCCCCCAGGGCAGCCAGGAAAGACTGTGGGCCGCTTGTCTCTTCGTTACGGTAACAGACATGGATGCCGGCTGCTTTACTGTCACTCAGGTCCTGAAGGCTGTCAGACTGAAGTAAGTGCTCTCCGCGCGTTGACGTTGATTTCTGTGGCTCAAGATGCTCCGACGGCAACACGCCACCCACTATATGTTGAAGGGGCATCCGCTGCAAAGAAGCTCTAGCGGGCAGGTTATTAAGAAGATGGTACTGAAGAACAGAGCTAGTAGGCCTGTTGTACAATGGAGCGAGAATCACTGCCTGGTGGAGGCAAACGTTCGAGATGCCAGCTCTCCGTCTTTCAAGTATTTGCAATAAAAGGCCGATTGTGTTTTATTTATCTGTTGGGTCTCTTACGTGTCAATTTTCATAGCTGTGTAACTATAGAAGGGAACCCCCCCCCCAAAAAAAAAAAGCACATGGCAGTTTGTTTCCAAGAGGGAGCTTTGTAGCACACCGCTGCTCTCATGGTTGCAAAAGTGCAGCTAAATGGTTCTGTGCTGGTGCGATGATGCACAACAAAGCAATTCAAGGTTAGCTGTGGTGATTGTGATGATGGTAACGATTGGAGAAATTAAAATAGTATCGCTGCGTCGATGACGGGTGTCAACACGATGTCCTGAGGAAGAGTTCGGTACGTGCACAAGCTCCACACGAGTATTTAAGTCAATAGCGTGCTAGTTTTCCTGATTTTAATCTTTTCATTCAAATAAACATTGTTTTGCTATGTTTATTACAGCAATTGACAAGGAAACGTTAAATGTGCCAAACTTCAGTTGTAAAACAAATCAAAGCCAAATCAGTTTTTTCAGTGAAATCCGTCTTTAGGTCTGGATTGTCGTGTTGTCATGTTCAGTATCTTTTTTTATTTTTTTTTGCTTTGCCATTCTTTGTGGATCATCAATTTTTTTTTTTAAGCTGCAATTCTACCTCTCTAAAAGCAAGCGTCTGGCGACTGATTCCTACGAGAACGTCCATTTGTACTTTGTGTGTGGTAAAATCCGCCATCTATATTTGCAGTGATGGACACCGTACTCTGTTTCATTACTTGAGCCAAAATGCGGGTCCTAATAAATATATATATATATATATATTTTCACCACTAAATGTCTTTTTTTTCTTCTTTTTGTCTGGGAACTACATTCCCCCTCACATGTTTCTGTCGTGTTTTTGCAGTTTAAAGCAGTTCTTGGCTGTGGTGAGACAGCTGGACGTAAACCTCGACACAATAACCACCAAGGTCAACTCTGCACTGACACGACTGGAGAAGAAGTACGACGTAATGCTGGCTCTTTACCAAAGATTTGAGAAGTGAGTGAGCGCAGCGGCGGGGTACAGAATGGGCCGGAATGTGGCACGGATGTAGCTAAATGTAAAACCTGGTTTTTGTTTCAGAACTTGCAAGAGTATCTTTGTTCTCACCCCAGACGGCAGGTAAGTAGGGTCAGCCATCATCGATGCTACAGCTCCTTGCAAAACGTATTCACACCTCTAAAAGTTTGTCACAATACAACGGCAAACTTCAACTGAGCTTTATGTGACAGACTAGGAAAAAGTAATAAATAAATGTGAAGTGTATTTTTAACAATACGATTCCCTACATACACGTTTGCTCTGATCTAGAGCAATCCATTACAGTTCTGGCTGTGTTTAGGGCTGTTGTCCCATTAGGATGAACCTCTTTCCCCGTCTCAGGTCTTTAGTACCCTCCTAACAGGTTTCTTTCAGGATTATAATTTATAATCTCGGACCAGGGCACGTTTATTTATAGAGCACTTTTCAGTAACAAGACGATTCAAAGTGCTGGGGATGAACAGAAAAACATTACATTAACAAAGGAATAAGCTAAGTAAGTCCTTGACTAGACCTCTGTAGTTTCACCGGAACAAGCTTCATCACTAATGTTCAAAGTTTAATTGTTTCTATTCATACATTAACAAACAGAAAGCATAAAATCAGTGTCGTTTCTATGCATAATAAGAAATAAACTAATTAAATCATTGGTGCTTTCTGATCTAAAGTCATTTTTGTCCAACTTTTCCAAAGCTACAATCAGAACAACATCTTTTGTTTCATGGTAATGAGTATAAGCGAAGTAAGTTCTTGACTTCTTTAATTTCACTGGAACTAGCTTCATCACTAATTGTTTCTGCTCATAATAAGAAGTAAACTGGGTGAATCCGTGGGGCTTTCTGATCTAAAGCAGGGACCAGCTTCCCTGTCCCTGCTGAAGAAATGAAACCGGGCAGCCCAGTGCTGCTTCCACCATGTTTCACCAAATGGCCACACTGGATGTTATTTAGGAATATTTAATTAAAGGGGGCTGAATAAAAATACATGTGGCACTAGTTACGGAGTATTTGTGAAGGACGTTGAAAGCCACCGGCGTTTCCTTCCGCTTTGTCTGTTAGTGTTGGTCCATTGAAAGAAAATGTAAAAAATCAGACCAAAATGATTGGACATTTGTGATCATAACCAGAGAGAAAACAATGAAGTGAAGGGGTGTGAATACTTTTGCAAAGCACTTTAATTCTGCATTCTTTGTGTGTCTGAGAATCCTAACCTGACCGTAAAAACAACGGCGTAAATTCTTTGTCCTTCAAGGGAGAGGGAGACCATGCGGACCTGCTGGACCATGTTTCTTTTGGCCAAAGGTAGTTTATTTTTTCAATAACAAGTTAAATAATAAAAAATAAAAAAAAAACACGATCAGCAGAATCATTTTCATGTCGAGTCGTCCCACGACTTCCCGCTCTGTGCTGTGCTGTAGCTATCAGGTTTCGTCGGAACATGGTTCTCCTCATGGCTGCAGCTCGAGTGTTTTTGTGATTTTTAATTTTTTTTTTTGTCTTCCCGGCCGTCGGCAGGAAGGGCCCTGCAGATGGAGGATGACCTGGTCATATCCTTCCAGTTGCTGCTTTGCACGCTGGAGTTGATCATCAAGCGCTGCTCTCCAGACCAGTTACAGCCTCTTTATCGTAAGCGTCGGCAACACTTCATTCCAACCTTGTCTTTGATTTATACCGTTTTTTTTTTATCAGTTCTTAAATAATGAAAGCTCTAAATTTGAATGGAAGAATCCATTACCGAAGTTTCTATGCTTTCAGTCCCGCTCTACAGCAGCGACCGATGTTTTGAGCATTAATTGGTCTTTAGACGCAGCGTAATCCTTGCTCTCGTTTGCTGGGTGTCTGGCAGAATCCGCCATTAGCAAGGTCCAGAGCCCGCCAACACGAACGTCGCGGCGCAGCCAGAGCAAAGCCAAGTCCCGACCCGCAGAACCCGAGGTTGACGCGCGGCTTCTGGAAACCCTGTGCAAAGACAACGGATGCAACATCGAAGAGGTTTCACGCTCCTTTTCTTTGTCTGAACCCAGCCGTCATATGGAAGCGTTTGTATTGGAGCTGTGGTCAGCCGTCTGACCCGTTTGCTGTGCACGTTTGCAGGTGAAGAACGTCTACAACACCAGCTTCCTGGCCTTTCTAGACTCCATGGATCTTCCGAGAGCCGCCGGCGTTCCTCAGGCAAGCGATCGTTCCCTGAGCGCCTGTCTCTGTTCCTCGACACGCACCGTCTCCATTAGCGTCCCTCCTAGCTTACTGCTGCAATGTTTGCTTTTCCGACAGACGTCACCTGTTAATTCTCACCCTCAAGTATTTGTTCGCACGTAGATGTTGTCAGGAAGCCGCGTAATCGGACAGGGGATCCTCTGTAGGACGTGAGGGTCTTTTTACTGCCGAGGCAGCGACGAAAGCTTTGAGGCAGGAAGCGTCTGTTTGCTGCCGTCGACTCACTTCTGCGAAGAACCATGCGGGAGGGTATTGATTTTTCCGTAAGATTGCCCTAGTAAAGGACAGATGGTCAACAATGCAGACTTAGGTGGTATAAGTGTGAATGTTTGACCAAGCTTATTCATGCTACCGTATATTGGCTTGGGTAAACAGTCGGAAAACATAAAGCTCTCAGTGAGATTCAAGGGTAGATAAGCAACACACTTTGCTTTCTTTTCCAGTGCAGCAAAAGACAGTTTGCAGGTTTCTCTCGTTTTCTGCAGAATTGGGTTTTGTCCCTGAGGTCTGAGTATTCGTTACCCCTGAACGTCGTCATTTGTAACGAGACGCCGCCAACACCGCTTGTTAGAACATTGCCTTAGGAGTGGAGCCCGTTTTAAGTTGCTCCACCATTTGCCTGACCTGCCTTGTGTGTTCCCTGGTCTTCACAGTGCCGTTTGTTCAGAACGGTTTTAAAGCAAAACCTCAGACATTCTCAGAGTATTCCTTTAATCAGAGTCAGAAATACTATATAGTATTATTCCCTCTGGGAATAATAATCCCAGAGGGAAATTACAGTTCCAGTACAACCATCCATCACATACATCACAAACATTTCGGGGGGAACGATTGACCGAGGCCCTACTGCCGAGGACCCCGCCTGACGCGGTTACCATAGGGCGCTGCCTTTAACTCTGTGGAAAGATATCAGCCACATTTGGGGAGGGAGAGGGAAAAAAAAAAGACATATTTCACACTTTATCCTATTCCAGGATACAGTTTGGGATGTATAAAAAAAAACCAAAAAAAAACCCGTGAGACATTTATGCAGGGGGTTAACATTGGAGACTTGTCACATGTAAGTTCATGTAGTTTTGTGGGCTTAATCCTTTATTTAGGAATTTTCTGAAGGCAATTGATAAAACTAGATTTTATTTACAGTTAGACTAAAGAAGGCTGAATACAAATGTAAGACCCACTTTGGCTGTTTTATTTGTTGATGTGTTTCCACTGTAAGCTCAACTATTTTTATTTATTTTTTTATGTGTACGTGCAATGAGCCCCTCATATTAGTACATTTCTATTTAAATAAAACGAGGCCCTCAGGCTGGGCCTTTTTACGAGGCCAAATCGTATAGCTGAAAGAACTCGAGGGGTACAAAAATTCAAGAATAGTGTTTTTGTTATTATTAGTTTAAGGTACAAAAAGGGATATGGGTCCCTCTTTCTTGGAAATGACTTCGTTTTTTTGCCGGGTTTAACGATTGAGAGCGCTCATATCTTTGAATTAAAAATCATGACACAGATCGTTGTGATTTAATTTTGAGATTTCTTTCTTCTAAAAGCCCCCTTCAGTAAATCTCCCCAACACCTAAACATTCCTGGTTCTGGCTGACCTCTGGCTTCAAGGCTGTGGTCGAAAATATCAGTTCTCAATCTGGCCGGCACGTAACCCTGCGGCGTTGATCCTCTCTCCAGGCGAAGGACATCAACCGGCAGTATGAAGAGCACTACCTCAAGAGCAGAGACGTCGACGGGCGTCTGTTTTTTGACGGGGATGAGAGCGTTCTGCCTCCTAAAGTCCAGATGTACGTTTTTTACTTCCCTCCTTGGCGGCTATCGTTGGCTTGGCAAAGAGAGAGGAGGAAAACTAGTTTTAATGCTCTTTGTTTAGATCACAGGTGGAGAGAACGCCAAAGAAGAACCAGCCAGATGAAGATGGGCCAATGATCCCTCCTCCGACTCCGATCAGGTGGGTAGTTAGGGGTCGCTCACCTGGTGGAGTTTAAACGGCTACATAATTATGTGGTAAATTATTGGGCTGAAAAACGGATTTAATGAACAGGAAGCAATTTAGTTAAAACAATGATGTCAAAAATCATAAATGCTGAGTTTATTTTAAAAGACTAAATAAAGAATGACAGCTGTGGTGATGATCATAAAATATCTGTTTCTCCCTGAGCTTGGACCCAGTCACAGTACGTTTTTCTTTCTCCTCAGAGCTGCCATGACCTCCATCCAGATGCTGCGGGGAGATCTCCCCTCCAACGGGGACCGGCCTTCTACCACCCTCGCCACATATTTCAAAGTCAGCTTCCTCCGCCAGTTTCTAACCTGTTACGCAGACGTGTGAATTTACAGTTGGATTATTTTATGATATCTCTGTATGTCCTTGGTTGGCTTGATCAGAACTGCACCGTGGACCCGACACAGGACGTGCAGAAACGTTTAGAGACGCTTGGACAGGTGTTTAGCCAGAAATTTGGCGAGGCCGTGGGGCCGCACTGCGTCGTCTACGGCCAGCAGGTATGAGCGACCCCCCCCTGGGCGACAGAAGCTGAATGGCAGCACATCATGAGCTGGACTGGATCTACTTTAAAATAAATTCTCTTTTGTTTTACAGAGATTTGGCCTCGCCGTGAGATTATACTACAAAGTAATGGAGGCGATGCTGAAATCGGTGCCGTAACTGTTTCTGCTTGGAAATTGTCATTTTCATTTTTTGGAGTAGTTTGAAATGCACGTATTGAAATGGTTGGACTCATTGCAAACATTTTTCTTTATTTCATTTTATAGGAAGAGAAGCGTCTGTCGGTTCAAAATTTCAGGTATTTTTTTTAAATTTTTTTTTAATTTAAAAACAAAAATGTAAAACACATCTTTATATTTCTTAGCGGCAGTAGTAGCAGAAAGAAAGTAAACCCTCCTTCAAAGCCAGGGTTTGTTGCGCCGGGGCACATTAAAAATCCAACCAGGTCTTTATCAGTTTATAAAATAATTTCAATCTAATTCCAGGCCGTCTTTAGGTATTAACAGAAGATAAAGTCAAAGTGGCCAAAAACCAGCTGCACCAGATTATTCGGCGGCTTGTGGAACCGACTTTAGCAGAGGTGTGATGAACTAGTTGTTTATTGGGTAACTTTGTGGTCTCTTTCCCCATTGTGGTGGAACATTAACCCTCATTTCTCTTGAAAGGGTTCCGCTTCTTGACACTGACTGCATGAGCTTTTCTTTTTTTTTGTCATGAGGTGAAGAAGCGGCTTTTCTGTTGGTAAACCTAGCAAAGAAGCCGTTCTCATAACTTCAACATCCTGCCCTTGGATTCTTCATAAACCAATTGAAGCATTTGGAGTCTGATACGTAGCTGTTTTTTAATGTTCTTTTGCTTCTCTCTGAGCACTGGCCGCGGGGTGAGTTCCTCAGGATGTTTCTTAGCTGTTAATGGCCTTAAATGTGAATGACCTTTCTGGCTGTAGAGCGACGGATTGCAGTTTTCAGTTTAAAAGGGACCTTCTAGCCCTTCCCCAGACAACAATGGCTTCCCTAACAACATCGGTGTTGTCGTTTCTTCTTGGCACTGGGTTCACACTCACCTTTTTGCTCCCAAACTGCCCAAACTGCTGGGTTTCTAAAGGTGGTCACACCTGCTGAGGAAAACAGAGTTCCTATGCAGTCTGGAGAAGTATGGGATTCGATTTGTATCCTTAGAGTTTATTCTTAATTTCATTGACTTAAAGTTTTCTATGCTGTCCATTGATCTTTTTTTTTCCCCCGTTTCATCCATCTTTTTGTTCTTCATCCATCAATCCAGCAGTTTATCCATGCACTCATCCTACCTTCCTACCTACTCAGGGATTTATTGTATTTCTACAAGTAGCTTAAAAGGACAGAGCGCCTCGAGTCTGGAAAAGAATGTAATGTGAAAACGGGACCTGAGCCCTGAGTGCTGTTTTCTTCATGGCTTTGAATTTCATTAAGAAGATAACAGTATGCAGTCTGTTGTGTATATTGGTAAACATAAGGTTAGATCTAAATAACGTTCCAAATCAAATTTATTAAGTCCTGATTGATACAATCCTAGATATGGACGTTTTTGTGCTTTTTTTTAAATTTATGTATGACTAATATGTTTCTTTATTTCATTACCTGTCGTTTACTTGAACCAAACCCTGTCTTCTGCTTTCTAGTAAACTCCTCAATGACTCCACGTTTCACACATCCCTCCTGGCCTGTTCTTTGGAGGTGGTCATGGCAACATATGAAGGTGCCCCCAATAATCTCCTAAATGAACCAGCTACCAGCCTCCTGTAGTTCTGTGCTGTGCTTTATGTTACACCCATCGTCGTTGGACGTTAAGGAGTGCCTCTCTTCTCCTGTCGTTTATTTCTGTGACCCAGAGAGCAGTTTCAGGAACGGGGGAGGCGACCAAACTGGAACCAACTTGTGCTTCCCCTGGATCCTGGACGTCCTCAACCTCACCGCCTTCGACTTCTACAAGGTGATCGAGAGCTTCATCAAGGTGGAACCCACGCTGAGCAAAGACATCATCAAGCATCTGGAGACCTGCGAGAACCTCATCATGGAGAGGATCGCGTGGAGGACGGTCAGTCTCATCACCCGCTACCCCACAAAATCACACGAGATCTGTAAACATGCGTAGAGGGCGTTTCTAAGTCAGGAAGAGCTGGGTCTCCTTCTGGGTCTCCTCCCAGAATACCTCACCAGGGAGGCGTCCATTATTCACTGTAATCTTATTTTTTTTTATCTAAAAATGGCAATTTTGTTAAAGAAACATAAAGAATTGTGAACACTTGATATTCACCTGAGATGTGATTGTTGTGAAGCACTTCGGTCGGCTGAGGTTGCTGTAAATGCTGTATAAATAATAATCTTACTGTAAAGAAATGGACTGTTAAATTGTTAAACGTAATAATTTATTTTATATCTTTTTAGTTTTTCTACCTCTTCATCACTATGCAAAAACTCCTTCAGTTCACTAGATACATGCACCTTCATTTTTCTGTTTTTTCATTTTTATTTTTCTAAGATAAGTAATCATTTTTCAGCATTTTTAAAACCACCTCATGTTTCCCCACATCCATTGTTTCAAATTCCTTTGCATATATTCTTATCAGGTACAGACGATGGGTTATGAACACATTGCTATGCAAATATTAAGTAGGCTACAGTACAGCTTCAGCAACCGTTTAATGTTAATACATACATCGGACTTAAAATGAATACAGCACTGTTCAACCTGTTCCCATTTACACTAAAAAAACCTTTAGTTTACCAGAAACGTTTTCTTCCACAGTAGGACCTTGAACTTTTCGGTGAGCTGGTCCAAATTTTGTGCTGCATTTCTGATCTTTGTTTTTTTGCAAAGCTTTGCCTGGGAGCCATCATTAAATAAATACATGTATTTATATTAGGAGCAGAGGCAACGGGCTGCTGATATACGAGAGCAATCACTGTAAGGCAAGGTTTTACTGCTACTTTAAAACAAAAACTAAATCACAAAGTTAACATTTCAAGCCTTCTTTAACATATTAGTGATTAACACAGCCTGCTTTACTGAATGTAAACAACTGCGTCTGTGTAAATTCCCTGAAGAATATAGATCCTTTAACCTCCGGTTTTTAAATATCGCCAGCTAAAGCTCAAAACAACGAGCTCCAGTCAAACTTTATCTGCTGAAAGACTTGCTCTCTCTCACTCTCTCGCAGCCTGACCGAACCGCTACTTGATCTTTCACATGATAGAAAAAGTTTTCCTTGTCAATGTATTTTGCATCTGTGAGCAGCTGGAATAAAAAGCCAAAATTCCTCTGGACAAAATCCTTTAACTTGTTTCTTGCAGCTTTTGAGCATCTTCTGACTTTGCAAACATCTCACTGATACTTAAAATAGCCTCTTTAGGACAAAAAGCAGGTCTGTTTAGCATCGAAAGGGTGTAATCATTGTCAATGGATGCTGTTGCCTCCACCTCCCGCAGCTTCCCTGTGCACCAGGCTGCTGGAGAAATAATAGATGAGGGGATTGAGGCAGCAGTTGAAGCTGGCCAGTGAGAGGACCACCGGGTGCACCGTCTTCGTCAGCTTGACCAGGCCACAGTGGCGCAGCAGCTTCATGTGTGTCAGGGTATATCCCAGCAGGTTGACGTGATAGGGCAGAAAGCACAGCAGGTAGACGCCCAGCACCCAGTAAATGATTTTAAGGGTCTGTCGACGATTGCGGCGCTGGCGGAGGCAGCGCTGCCTCGATTTGCCGAGCACGCTCAGCACTTTGCAGTAGCTGTAGATGAGCATGAGAGTGGGCAACAGAAAGGACCCCAAAGCCAAGCCCAGAGAGACCAGGATGAACGTCCTGTGGCGCAGGGAGGACGGGTTGAGCAGGCAGGGCTGGTTTTGATGAGAAGCCGCCAAACGTAGCAATGGCAGACTCACGCTGAGTCCCAGGACCACACACCATATCCCCCCGCTCACCGCCAGTGCCACGCGCTGCCTGCGCAGGGTCGGCGCCAGAGGGTGCACCACGGCAAAGTACCGGTCCACAGCGATGCACACCAGAAAGAAGATCCCCCCGTACAAGCTGATGTACTTGAGGATGAAGGTGATCTGGCAGAACGCGGCTCCAGGATTCCAGCCGGCCAGGTCGCCGGTCTTCGTCCAAGCTCGGGCCTTTTGGTGGTGGTAGTAGATTCTCATCGGCAGAGAGATGACAAAAAACATGTCGGCGAAGGACAGGCTGGCCATGTACACGGCCGTGCTGTTCATGGTGCAAGCAGACGCGCAGAGTCTGCGCAGAGCCAGGCCGTTGGTAGCCAGTCCCAGCAGGAAGATGATGCCGTAGGACACCTGGTAGAAGGTGAAGCGGTAGCTGGTGTCCACGGTGCAGTTGGACAACGCTGGCTTTGCTTTTCCCTCCAGATCTGTTATGTTCCACAGCTCCATGTCTCAGAACGGCGGCGCTCTCATGTCCCGCGGGGAGCCTTTTCTGCGGCGTCTGCCCGAGATATTATACCTGTGGCAAGTTGAGACAAATTAAAACGAGACTTTTAAACGGACGTCGTTTTGCTTAAGTGGCTCCCATAAATCCTACTTGAGCTGACATGGTCAGATATATCCAGCCAATAAACTTTGAAAGCCAGCCTTTTCCTAATAAAATAGGTAAACATTTGATTTCATTACATTCAGAGTGAACAATAGCAGCAGCTCTCAGTCTTTCACTATTTACACATTAAACAACTCGTAAAGTTTATGTTGGATTGAGATGGTCAGCTGTTTTAATTTAGGATGTTGGTAAGCAACATCTTTCTGACGGCGTTATGACTGTAAGCACTTCTTATTGGTGTTTACTCTGTGTTATGAGACCTTTTTGGTATCTGCTCAGTGGAGCCGCTTCGCTTAGTTTCAGTTCAAAAGATTACGTTTGATTTAAAACGGTGCCAGTGAAAAGTCACGCCAGGGATGTAAAATATATTGCAAGCTTACCGTGATCATAATTCACATAGGAACTGCTTGGTCTGCAAGTAAATGTTCACTAAATATTTAGGCAGCGTGCGTATTAAGTTTGTAATATTTATGGTGACACTTGTTGTTTAAAGCAGCAAAAACAATTTTGAAGATAAGAAGGTGGTAATTTGGGTAGGTTATCAAAAAACACTTCTAAATGTATTCATTAGAGAGGCTTTTCCAATAAAGCCTCATTGTTTTAGATGGAAATAATAAAAATTATCTTGTTCTAATAGCTGGAGAAACTAAACTAGTCATTATCTGGGGTCTTGGTTCGCTGCTTGTTATTGTGTATTGTTCACATATCGCATGTTCCCCTAACACCAGACGGCCTTAACTCACGGCAACATCCTCATAACATATATATATATATATATATATATATATATATATATATATATATATATATATATATATATATATATATATATATATTGAAAATGATAACTTATTGAAAATAAGTTATTTGATTGTAATTCTTTTCATTGCATTAACATGACATTTTGACTTTTAAGTAAATGTGACTGTTTTAATCGGCCTATATCAATTTTTGGGGTTAGGATTTTATTGTTCCTATTTTGATTAATTACAGAAAAACAATGTTGCATTAAAAAAGCAACACATCGTGGACGGTTTACACATATACCGTCTGAATTAGTATTTAAATGAGGAAATACAAGATGTCCGAGTCCAAGCGAATGCAGTGCAGGATGCTCTGAGTCATGCGTCACACCCTTTGCATTGTGTGCTTTGCAGCCCTGTTTAATCACGCGGTTGTATGAATAAAGAGCGCTGGATGACACTAGTGTAAGTGGAGTAGAGCAGTATTTTTGAGTCAGTTTCAGTTCTACTGAGCCCTAAAACATATAAGTTAAAACATCTGCTGTCAAACAAGACATCCTGATGGGTTGAGAGGGCAAACAGCTGCCCAGGCGGTCACGCCCTGTTATTTTGGCTGTAACCCAGAAAGTTATTTTATTATTTTTGCTTTCCTTAAGTTTTGTTTTTATCGTCGCTTATACAACAATGATAAAGATGGCTATGTCTACCCGGGCTCATTCAGAATTCAACATATTTGTGTACACCATTAGTTTAAATCTATAAAAGGTTGCCATTTGTTATAGAACTTATTCAAATTTCCCTTTTTTTCAATATTGAATATTCTCTACTCTTGAAAAGACATGACCCCAGTAATCCATTGTGTGCTGGATTGAGCTGTTGTGGACTTCAAGTTAGGAGGGAGTTTAGCAATCACTTTTCCACAACATATTTAAGCGATTTTGAAGAGGGTCAAATGCAGTTGCTGGTTTACATGCCCTAAGACACGTGTCAAATTCAAGGCCCGCGGGCCGAATCCGGCCCGTCAAGGCAATTTGTCCGGCCCTCAAGTGCCAAAAAAGGCATATCATGTCATACAGTAGAGACACATATCCTTTTAAATTGTATAAAGTGGCTAAAACTGTGCCTCCTATAGCAAATGTTTTTTTTAACATGTAGTAACAACATCCTGCCACTAGATGTCAGTTTTCCCACAACACATTAAAACAACCCAGAAATGTCCAAAATGAGAAAAGTGATGCAGAATGACGAGTTTAAAGTGTAACTCACCCCAATAACAACTTTATATTTGCAGATAAACTGTATAAACTGGGCCTAAGGGTGCTACTTTAATGTTACTGTGCATTTTTTAATATTTCTATGTGAACTGAAATGAAATTATGAAATCAAACGTATCATCTATACATGTGCAACCGTCCCTTTTAATGACTTCATGATGCCGAAGTGGCCCAATGTAGAAATGAGTTTGAGACCCCCTGCCCCAAGGGATTTTGATCGTAACTGCATCTGAATCTCTTTGGTTGGTTGGATGAATGAAATCAAAGCCTGAGCAATCCAGTTTTCACTAAATCAGGTTAGAACCTGCTGAACTTCTCCATAACCCAAATGTTATAGGTTTATTTACTGATTCAACCATCAAGTGTATCTCAATTGAAAAACGTTTTATTCTCTGTCAAGCATTTTATAAAATATGATTCATTAATTACCAAAGGTTTTTTTTCTATTGCATTGCACCAATAATAATAATAACAATAACAACAACATTAGTGGACAATTAATGAAGGGGTTTTACAGTCAAGCTAAAATTGAACACAAGTTGCAAACTTTCAGTCTTCCTATACTTGGTAAAATTGATATGATCCAGAAATTACGATCAAATTTCTTCCACCGTCTAATTAAATGACATAGTTATATAAAATTCTCTATGCTAGACTCTCTACTCTCTTTTGCCTGAGCTGAATAGAAATGGGTAATTCAGTGAAACTCACCGATCTCCAGCCCGGCAGGGTGAAAAGCAGCGAGCTGTTACCGGGCAGCTGTTAGTCCGTGCTGCATCAGTGCACATGCTGCTGATCTCCGCGCCACACATCAGGATCGCTCCCTTTCTCTCTTCCTTTCCCCAGGTCTACTCCCACCCTCCATCCCTGCACACTGGAATATTTCCCTGTGTAGTTTAAATATTTATGTCATTTAGAAAGCTTTAAACATCCTGATCTCCAGCTTATTAAACTACAGCGTCATTAGTGTTTTATTAGGTCAGATTGCCTCATTAACTCATGCAGTTAGTTATATTTACAGCTGAACATCCTTTAGAAGGGAATGAAAAGACTTATTAGGTTTATTTCTGTCCAGCTGATAGATGAAGAGCAACAAGAAATTGCTGCAATCAAACATCCCTATAAGCCAGTGATGGAGCAGAAGCTCCCCAGAGACTTGGCTAACTAGCAGAAACAGAACAAATTATTCCATCTCATCCAAAGCATTTATCTAATATTTTCCAAAACAAAATCTCACACACCAATACTTTTGATGTAATAATTTGTGGACAGAGGAGAGAAAAGGGGAACTTTTTGACCTTCCCCCTCCAAATTACTTGAAATGCAGTGGAAAATTAATATTTCAGATAAAGAGCATCATACAGTCAAAGCTGCTGCTGGTGGTGTGAGGATCTGCTGCTTAAGGACCTGGAAAACTGCTGTAACTGATGGAGCCATGTACTTTTTTTTTTTTTTTTTTTTTTTTATAAGGAAATCCTTCAGGAGGCAGTCTGACCATCAGTTTGTGATCTTTAACTAAAGCGCCACACATTATTGCACTTCCCTGTATGCTGGTTTGGATAAATCGCCTCCAAGCCACACAAAATGCCGCGGCCAAACTACCAACACATTCCTTCGGCGACGGATGGATTCTAGGATTCGTTTTAAAAGTTCTCACACTAACACGCAGATTATTAAACAGCCTGACTCCACATTACTTATCCAATCTTCTCTCAAAATATCTACTGCTGCTCGATGGCTTCGCTCAGAGGCTCAGACTCAAACCAAACTTTATTTATAATGCGACTTCTTCACCTACTGGTCTATAAAACAAGGGAATAAGAACATAAAATGAACAATAAAATGCAACATCTACAGTAAAAAACTACCCAGAGGCTCCTGCCCAAGTGGAGTTAGAAGCCAAGGCTTTGAAAGATTATTATTTTCCATCCTTAGTGATTGGAAGGTCTCTCCACTGTTTGGGGGTTGCAAAAAATGCTCCGTCTCTTCGGCTCACTAGACGAGCAGCAGCAGGTTATCCGACCTCAGAGTCCCGCTGGGAAACGTGTTTGTGTAAAAGCTCCGATAAGTAAGGGGGCGGCCGAGCGTTTAAACATTTAAAAACCAAGAGTAAGATCTTTAAAAACAATCCTAAAAAGTGCAGGCAGCCAGTGCAGGGAGGCCAACGTGGGAGTAATATGCTGACGTCGCCTATGTGCAACCATGCTTGCACATACTCATACCTGGGGGCAACTTACAGAGGCACATCAACCACGGGGAAAACATGCAAACTACATTCAGGGAAGCCCACGGATGGGATTTGAACCCAGGACCTTCTTGCTGCAGACCAACAGGGCCACCAAGTGCAGCCTACACTTAGGTTACTCCATGGGCTACTGATCCAAAGCACACCAGCAGGTCGATCTCTTGAAATGCTTAGAAAAAGCCATAATGAATATTTTGGAGAGTACCAGTCAATGTCCGTCCTTAAATCTGATCGAGACGCTTTGGTATAATCATTAACAGGCCGTTCGTATCAGTGCAGCTGAGTTCAAGCAGCTGCATGAAGAAGAGTGGGCCAGGTTTCCTCCGCAGTGACAAGAAAGGCTGTCAGTTATCGCAAACGCTTGATCTCGGGTTAGGGGCGTGATTACTTTTTGAGAATCGTGTTATGTATTTTACTCAGGTTATCTTTGTCTGATTTTTAGTAGTTGTTTGACTGGGGGGGGGGGGAGTACACTTTTCACAGCATTGAACGTAATCATGTTATCTTTCTCTGTTTTCTTCACCCCGACGTTTCACAGACCCCTTTTTTAAAGCAAAAATAGTTGCGCCGCAGCTGCAACCTTCCCCGCTTTGTTCTGGGACGGCTTTCGGCTGAAGAGACGTGTTTTTGCTCGCATGTTTTGGTTTCTCTGTCACCGGAGACTATGAGTCTGCTCTTGTTGCCGCAGACCCTCAGGCCAAGGCGTTCAACTGAAATGCAGTAATGCTGCGTCTTGCCCTGCACAGCTTTTACAAGGGGGAGCAAAACTGTCACAGATGTTAAAGCTCTGTATCCTGTTAGCAAAGATCGGTGGTTTCTCTGGCATGTAACGGAGCTGCAGATGTATATCGTCTGTATCAGCTTTCACATATTTGTGTGTTAAGATTTTTGACAGAATTTAAATCCGACGTTTGCAGAATTTGGTCTCTACATGCTCCTTTCTAGAGGGTCATTAAGACGTGCAGATACAAGTTTATGACATTCTTGTCTACCTTTTGCAGAAATTACAGATAAAATATAAATGTTTGCACTATTTGCTGCAGCTATGAGTCAATGAACACACCCGAAGTGTGCATTTCAAAGCTTCAGACCCATCAGCGCTGTTGTGGCTAATCCCTCTGGATGCACTGGAAATGTGCGGAATTTGATCTTAAGCAAATCTTAAGATCAACGTATGAGAAAATGAAGAAATAAATCTGAATATAGCAGTGTTTCCAGATTTGATTCCTTTTTCCATTGTCTGAATGTATCCATGCCTCTGTGCATACATCCATACGGCCATGCCTCCATGTGAGATGCATCCATTTCGTCTGCAGCCTTGCAGGTTCCATTTTAAAGCCTGGCTCTGCCACCAAAATTTCTGCCTTAAATTCGCCATAATCTTTCGTGATTATTAATTTGAAACTGGTGTAAAAAGGACTTGAGAATTCTGGAAAGTTGAGTCCGTAAAAGTTTTGAGCCCCAGGAACGTAATCTGGTATTTACCAATGAGTGAAATGGAGAAACAGCTGATCTATTTCCAGCGACATATTCAGCAAACGGGAAGTCACCTTTAACTCAAACATTTAAAAAGATGTCATTATTTTTATTTACTCAGTATGTAAATAACAGTTGATTACAGAATATGCTATCCTATAAAGTGCACAATGGGCTTAATGTGATTACAAAATATGTGAAAGACTACAAACTGCAAAAAAAAAAAAGCACCTTAAAAAGCAATGATACTGATTCAGCTTTAATAAATAGGATTTCAGACACATTGTCATTTGTGCAACAATTATTTAGAGCCCCTAAATTGGGCCTTATAGACTCATTTCAATATTTCATAGGCTGTTATATAAATAGTTGCAGCACTCCTGTTTTATTGCTGCATGGAGATCATCATCTTTAATCTCGAGTCCAAACTCTTTGTCCTGATGAAGGGAGTAACTCCTCATTAATGTTTTTGTTTGGAGTTTCAGTCACTTTGCTTTATTTCAAGTTTCACCAGCCATAGTCGTTGGAGAATTACTCACGTCCTTGGCAGAACTGTCATCAGGCTGTGGACTCATTGTCATTTATTCTGAGTTCCTTGCCCCTCAATAAGTAGCTCTTGGGTATCATACTTGGACTGTTTTGTGAGCTTTCTCCTTGCACTGTGTCAAGTAGTCGGACCCTGTTGTACCAAGCCATCGACTTTCGCTTGATGGAGTTCTTTATCGTCTCTGAAGTGAAGTAGTAAATGACGGGATCAAAGCAGCAGTTGGTCACCGCTATGCAGAGAGCTATGGGGTAGATGGTCCTGACCACATGCTCTGCCTGGCACCCCGTTAGGATCTTGGAGCGCACCAGGGTGTAGAAGATCAGGTTAACGTTGTAGGGAATGAAACAGAAGCAGAAGACGAGCAGATGCACGACGATCATCCTCAAGACCTTCGTCTTGTTGAGGCTCCCTCCGCGACTGATGGTTGTCGGACTCCTCAGTGTCCTCAGCACCATCACAGAGCAAAACACATTGATCACCAGCGGCAGGATGAAGCCCACGGTCTCAATAAAAATCACCACCCTTGACAGCTCAGCCTTCCACTGTTTTTTCGAGTAATTCTCGAAGCAGAAGTTGATGGAAGAGTTGGAGGAAGGGTCGGTGTTGTTTGAGGACGTGTCCAGCAGGATCCCAGTGGGTATACTGCCACAGAGGACCATCACCCACACCGCCAGGCAGGCCAGTCTGGCGTTCCTCTTTGTGCGGATCCCCTGCGACCGGAACGGGTGGACGATGGCCAGGAAGCGGTCCATGCTGATGCAGGTGAGGAAGAGGATGCTGCCGTACATGTTGGTGTAGAACAGGGACACGGAGATCTTGCAGAGGACGCTGCCGAACACCCAGTCCCCTTTGATGAAGTACGCGACCCGAAAAGGCAGGCTCAGGACGAAGAGAGTGTCCGAGACCACGAGGTTCAACATGTACGTGGTGGTCTCATTCCTTGTCTTCAGCGTGCAGAGGAAGATGTACGCCGCCATGGCGTTGAATAAAAGTCCCACTGCAAACACCAGGCTAAATATCACGCTGTACAGAGGGTACTTGAAGTCATCATTCTTTTCACATTGGCTTTGAGTGGTATTGCTCATGTTTAAATCGATCTAGTTTATGTTTTGTCCTCTGGTTCGCGCTCAACGGCAGGGAAATGTTAAAGAAACTTCACCCGGCAGCTTCCAAAGTTACTTTGTCTTGTCTTCGGAAATCTTTCCTATTTTCCCTTTGTGAAATCTTTCCAGTGTCCAATTGTCCACCTGTAGTAAAAAAAAGAAAGGGGAAAAAAAAGAGAGCGGTTTAGTGTCCTCTCATTCTTCTCTTTCAGTGGTGAGGTTTAATCCCTCAGAAAGGCGAGTCATGTGTTACTCCTCAGCTCCATGAACAGTCGAATGGCTCTTTCCCTCTCGTGTTCTTCCGTCTGTTCTAGCTACCACCCTCAGGGCACACAGTTAGCCCCACTCCCCGTTTACTGTAAATCAGACAACCACACGGCTGTCTGCACAGATGAAAGTCATGCGAAGAACTGATTGGACGGGTAGAGGACGGGGAGGAGCCTTCACCTGGAGCCAAAGTCCATCCTCTGATACTTTGCTATGCAAGTTTAAAATGAGCACCAACACATTTGAAAACCTAACTTTTGCATGTTTCATAATTCATTTTTTCTGTGTTATCACAGAGATAAAGGCCACACTTTTGGGTTTTTTTTAGCAGAGGAAATGGTATACTGCTGATTTCAAGCAGATTCAAGGTTAAAGATGCATAGATGTGTTGTCTGAAGACCTCCAAACCAAATTACATACAAAATCTGATAAGTGGCATTGAAACATCTCACTCAATAATGTTGAAGTCATCAAACGGCAGGCAATTGAGAAATCTCAGTGGCGTCAGCAGGGTGTTGGTTGCATGACAATGAATGTTCTCACGGCATGTCTGAGCGTGCAGGAACTATTTTCTTCCCACACGCGAAACCTCGGCTTCCTTTTCCTAAGTATGGGGCTGAGTACCGTGGGTGCCTCAGTAAACTGGAACAAGTAGTCTTGATGAAATGACCAAGTTTTAACACTAGGCAGTAGGTAACCATGGTTAACCACTGTCAGTAACACACACACGCACACACACACAGGGGAGTGTCTTATGTCAACATGATAGGAGAAACGAATGTTATCGGATTCTAGATATCATTTATGAGGGTTGTTTGGGGGGGGGGGTTGTGCAAGGGAAATTTTGTGATGCCCAACAGTAACTATAATATTACCTTAATTCTCACTATGACTGATATTGATCAAAGCTACAGGTACAAAGATAAGCTGCATACATTGGAAATCTTCTGCGTGGCATATTTCTTTCTCAATAATGGCAATAAACATATCTGTAATTTAACTGATATTTACTCAGAAATCTTTTCTCACACATCAGCAAGGGTTTGACGAATTTAGCCGTTGTTTGCAAACGTTTTTTTTTTTACTGTGTTGACAATGCAGCTTTTCCAAAAGCATAATGTTGGACTGCTATATCCATCCAAAAATGAGTCATTTTTATTTTTATCTTTTGTTGCGTTTGGGGACGTTGGTCTGGGACAGCTGACTGCGTCCAGGTTTCCACCATCTGATCCAAAATGTTGCCCTCAGATCCAAGGAGGCTGGCGAAGATGTTTAAGAACTATCCAGGAATCGCCAAGGCTAACGCCTGCTATGACTCGGGAACTGTGGGAACAGTGGAGCTAGTTTTATATTCTTTTGATCTGGGAGGATGTTAGGGCTGCTCGATTATTGCAAAAATGATAGTCACGATTATTTTTGATTGAAATTGAGATCTCGATTATTTAACAAGATTCTGCATCAACTTTGATAACCGGAGTTTATTGAACACAAACAATGGTTGTTAAACAAATGTCTTCCTTAGGATTTCAAACATTTTTGAAAAAAATGAGACAAAGACAAAGTTGTCGGGCGCTCTCAGGAGTGACTAACTACTGATTAATGGCTTTCATCTCCACCGCGGTGAAGACCCAACACATGACGGCAGCGTTTCAAATTGCGCTGTTGAACCAGAAATTTTATTGGTTATGAAATTGGAGGGGTTTTGATATTTTCAAAGCAGTCCGTGACAGAAAAGGATCAAGTAGGAAGATTTAGCTGCGCACCCATAATGTTTCCATACCACTGATGTCGTTTTATCTCTCTTTTCTACCAACGGCTCTCTTTTTCTGGCCATTATCCTGACGTCTTTAGCCTTGCTCAACTTTTCAGTCTCACTCCTGAAGTGTTTATAACTCGCGCTGAAGGAAATGAAACCGGTTGGGGCTGTGGGAGGAGTCTACAGCCTAGTGGCACGCAGGCAACGGCGCCGGATTCACATCACACAACAGCACGAGAGTCAACTACGAAGGAACAAATATCGATCATTACGATCGTTGAAAACCCAAATCGTAATCAAGATCAATATCTGATTAAGCACCCAGCCCTAGAGGATGTTGGCTGCTCCAAAATCAACACCTTTTAGGTTGTAGATGCTCACAAGCATAAGGCCTTCGGGAGAGGAGTTGTAATGTCAGTGTGGTGGATTATAAGGCGTTGTTATCGTAAAGCTTACAAAATGATTAATGTCGAATCAAAACAGCATGTACACCTTTCCAGAGCTGGAGTTGGAAGTGCTGGAAGTCTTTCCAAGTACGTGCAATGTGGTTCTGTGTTTGAAATATAACATGCTTTCTTCTGACTCAAGATAGGATTGTCTGGGGTGACGGCAGGTTCCAAGGACACCACAGGTGCCAAGATGGCCATCTGGCACCTAGATGCCCTTTTTAGTTTGCACCTTCATTGCCCTTGCAATGGACTCGACACTTAATCACTACCAGTTTAGAGGGAAGCATCATTGCACCAATTAACTCTTTCTTTGCGTTGTGCTGGACACAAAAACATTCTGCTGTGACCATAACAAATTTACCACCTTCCTGTTCAATTACTGCCAATCCTGCAAGTGATCTCTGAAACATGAGCCATCAACACAATGGTGTTACTTCTGCATCCATCAGTAATGTCTGACCGTTGGTCAGGTCCTCGCCTCGTGTGTTTCATTGTCTCTGCAACACATTCATGTCATTCTCCCTCGCAGTCGAGCGGAACGACGTTAGCTGGGTTAGGTGAGTAGTTAATGTCAGCGTGTGTCTTAAAGCGCTCAGAAACCCTTTTTGTTACACCGTGTGAAGTGGTCCTTCCATTCTGACAGTAGTAAATACATTATGTATTCAGAAAAACGAGGTTTAAAAAGTCGATCTCTGTTAGAGCTGCAGGCCTGTAAGAACTGACCAATCACTCCCTGTGATGGCTGCATTTACAGCCACACAGATGTGGTAACAAATATCCTTTATGATATTTAGTTTCTTTTTCATACAGGGTTTCATTTACAGAGCCGTTTCATTAGTTTATTGATCACCATTACACTGTATTTCATAATTAGTGTGCACATTTTGGTTTACCCTGTTTTGTTATGACTCTGTTTAACTTATACTCTGTTTGAGTGTTTCGGTTGCTCTAGTCCCTTGGCTGAGGAACCAGCAGGTGGCCAAAGGGCTGAGCTGATTTGGGCCATACCACATCAGTGCTATGGGGGGAAATGGGGTTTTGCTTCATTTGGTTTAGTTAGGTTTGTGTATGTTTTGCCCCATGTGTTTCTTTTGTGGACTGATCAGCCACTATTTAAGTTCCTCTTGGTCTCTCGAACATCGTGCAGCTATAATCTTTGGCCTTTCAGCTTCTGGAATCTGGGTTTGAATAAAACCCCACTTTGAGACTATTTCTTCAACCGGGCCACAGATCTCCCATAACCAATAAACTTTAGCTTCATGAGGCTGCATGTATGTTTGAAGATCCAGACCTTCTTTACAAGCCCAGATGGGTGCCCCAAATTTTTATTTTCAGTTTACACAATGCATCTCTCCCCAGGTAATGAACCGGAGTTTGGCATCAGATGAGAAGGACTTAAATACCAATTCCATTTCCGTTTTACATCAGTCGTACAGGAGCTTTCAATTTAAGAAGTTTAGTTCCTGTGAACCCTACTGTTGGTATAAATTTATCAGACATGCGGGAAACGATCTAAAGATTTAGGTTTTTTTTTTGACACGATGACAAAAGTGATCGTGTCACATAAATAGCGCATTTTAAATAAAATGCAGTAACAGTAATTCAGTAACTGTGGTCCTGAGGTATCGTTGATGGCAATAACACTCTTAGGGGTTTAATACTTTGAATGTATTGAAAGCCATTGGTGTACATGGATAAACAAAACTTTTTCTGATGGTGGGATTTGTTGCCAAAGCAATTTATGACGTTATTACAAAACAGTTTAACCTAATAATTCAGACTGCACAACTTTACCAGAGGGCGAGTCGGGATTCTTCGATTAGATTAAACTGAGCACAACATGTTTTCGCATGCAGACACATTTTTAGAGCCACGCTATCTTTGTGATTTACTTTCTGCTTCAAATGTACTGGTGTGAGTACCATTAATCAGTGGGAGGTTCTTTAACAGACCGCAGCTCTTTGCACGAGACGGCTAAACGTGCACAAAGGTGAAAGTAAATACCGGCGCTTGTGTCTCTGCAGGGCTCCCCGCTGTTTGAGCTCCTGCAGCAGGAGCATGCGAATGCAGCAGCAGAGCCGGTGGAGACCACAGCCAGTTTCAGCCAACCACTGCAGCACAACCACACCGCCGCTGACCTGTGAGTTATCGCCTCTCCGATCCGATGTTCAGTTCTCACCGAACAGTATCAGAATATCAGTAAACAGAATCTGATTATTAGGCATCGAAAACTTTCACTCTGTTTTGAAACCGTTATGGATCATGAATCTCAAAAAGAGATCTGTAAGTTCTGAGTCATTCTGAGCTAGCGCTCTATGTAGCTCTGAAGCTACATTTGTGTTTGGGCTTTCCATGAAGAGGAACAGTCTCTACTCTGTGTTGTTTGGCTAATTGGTTCTACTCCTTGCTGTGTTGCATTACTTTTTTTTTTTTTTTTACAGGTATCTCTCCCCTATGCGCCAAGGCATGCGGGTCTTGCCTTCTGATTCCCCGGCCACGCCCCCCCAGCAGCCCACCGCCTCTCAGTCCAGCTCCCAGGCCCCCTGCCAAGCTCCAAGGCAGCCGAAATCCAACTCCCTCAGTCTTTTCTATAAGAAATGTGAGATCTGTTTACTTTTTATTATTATTTTTTTTATCCTTGGTATTCTTTTATAAAGATGACTACAGTTCTCCTATGATAGCAAATTTCAACCTTTTGCAGATATCAGCAAAAATTGCAATGCCTCCATTTGAAAAAGATTTCGTTTCAAAGTCCATCCAGTATAGCTGATCCGACTTGTTACTGCTACTGCTATGAAAGTGGGAATACAACTATAAAGAAAGAAAATGTGGTACCACCTTGTTTCACCATAGGGATGCTGTGTTCTGGCTGATTAGTTGCTATTCTCCTCATGCAGTGTTCTGTATGTAGACCTTTGGTCTAAATCTCATTTTAAGAGCACCTTTGTTTACGTTTTAAAAGCGCATCCTGGACATGAAAGTGCAAACATGTCATCAGTTAGTTGACTTCTAAAACAAGTTGGCCGCGGTGCATTTTTTCATTTAGGGGCGTCCAGGTTTTAGGAGCCGATCACCAATGCATGGCACACCTTTCACGTTTTCATTCAAAGAGATTCTCAAAACAATAATTTATATTTTACGTCAATGTTATGGGTTTTTTTTTTTTTTTTTTTTGGTCTTATAAATGAAACACCACTAAAACTTAAGAGGGTTGGTGGTGTTGTATTGTGAATTAATGTGAAAGGTTTGTGGCGGAGGAATGCTTTTTCTAAACGCTGTGGTTGCTGGTTTAACACAGATTCTCACCACCAACCAAACACGTTTCTTCTATCTTCATAGTGTACCGCCTGGCTTATACGAGGCTAAAGACACTCTGCTCCTATCTGCTGTCCTCTCACCCTGAACTGGAGCCTATAATATGGACCCTGTTCCAGTACACCCTGCAGCACGAGTACGAGCTGATGAGAGACCGCCACCTGGACCAGGTGCTCAAGCTGTGCAAACTTCCCTTTATTGGTTTCTGTCTCATAACTACCTTAGATCTTTCAACTGATTTACTATTATATCTCACCAACTTCCTCTTCTGTGTGTTTTTTTTCTTTTCCTCTCTCTTTTGTTAGCTGATGATGTCAGCCATGTACGCCATATGCAAAGTGAAGAGTGTCGACCTGCGCTTCAAGTCCATTGTCTCGGCCTACAAGAACATGGCCAACACCAACCAGGAGGTGACGCAGCCTGACAGAAAAAAGCGCGCCGACTGCCGAGGCAAACTGCTTTTAAGGTTAACATCGCAGCTCGTTAAAACGCTGAACCTTTGCTCTGAATCCTGCAGACCTTTAAGAACGTGCTGATCACTGAAGGCCACTATGACTCCATCATCGTCTTCTACAACCAAGTGTTCATGCAGAAGTTAAAAACGAATATCCTGCAACATGCGTCCACCAAGGTAAAACGCCTAAAGCGGCAATTACAGCAACCGTTTGCACAGATGTGCTCAGGAAACCCATTAAATGTTGCTTCTACTGTTTGGTTTTTTTGTCTTTTCTTTAGCCGCCTCCCCCCTCTCCGATCCCTCAAATGCCTCGCAGCCCATACAAGTTCCCCAACTCTCCTCTGCGCGTGCCTGGGAGCAACAACGTCTACATCTCCCCTCTGAAGAACTCCCGCATGTCTCCGGGTATCATGACTCCTCGCTCCAGGTCAGTCCTGCCCGTTCTTGGGTAATTTCAAATAAAACACTAAGAATACAGGCATCTTTTTTTTTTTTAATGCGTTTCTATGTCTTGTCTTTACAGAATGCTGGTGTCCATTGGCGAGTCGTTTGGGGTAAGCAGCTATCGGAGGTTTTTTGCCGTGTCGTACAGTCACCCTTTAACCTTTTTTTTTTACATTTTGTCTCACTACAACCACAAACTTTAATGCCTTTGAGGTCGTATGTGATAGACTTGGCGCAGAGCGGTGTGTAGTGAAGCAAAAGGAAAATCACACGTGGTTTTAAAAAGCTTTTAACCAATCGAAAACAGTTTCTCTGCTCCTCCAGTCTAAAAATGTCTTCCACCTGATGTCCGCATTATTGACACTTTCCAGATCCGGTCTTAAAGTATGAATCTCTTCACGTCAATTCAGATCAGTTTCTCAACAAATGTTATCTCGATGCTTTTTACTGAACACATATTTGATCAATTCCTCTCAATCATATAGGTTTAAACTCAGTTGCATGCAGTCCTATGGTACTGTAGTTACAAAAGACTGCAGGCAAGTTCAGCTTACTATGCTAATTAGTAAAAGTTTTTTTTATCTAAGGAAACCTGACAGATTTCATGGAGTACGACTTTGCAGTAATCATCTGGCTTCAATGGACATTTCGAGTGCATTATCTTTGGCCCAATTTTGCCTTTTTTATTGTAAGGGGACCTTGAGTGATCTGAAAGGTGCCTTTAAATATAATAATTATCGTTATTTGGACTAAAATACGATGTAACCAGCTGCTTTCAGAAGTCACCTAATTGGTCAATATGCAAACTCAATGTAATCCCAGTACAAACCCGTCTGTTCGGTGAAGGCCTCCGAGGTTTCTCAGATAATATTAGTGAACAAGCATCATCCTGAAGACCAAGGAGCACAGCAGGCATGTCGGGGAGAAAGTTGGTGAGTTGATTTAAAAAAAAAAAGAAAAAAACGGGTTTACGTTACAAACAATAGTTCCAGCTTTGAGCTCCTCGTCACGATCCATCTACATCACACAGCAACCATCTAGAAGAAGACCCTCTGGACCAGTACTGCAGGATGGACCAACGCTGCGCATCGTCCTGAACAAACAATCCCCATGGTGCTGACTGTATCCTGCTGAAGGGATGTTGGTTTCTACCAGGGAAGGGAAGCCGTTGGGAGTCAATGAGAGGCAGAATGGAGCTGAATACAGAGCAGTTCACCAAGAAAACCTGTTGGAGGCTGCAGAAGACGAGAGACTAGGGTTCATGCAGGTTCATCGTGCAGCAGGGCAGCACTCCTTCACATACTCGCTATTCAAACTCCAGCTCGCTACGGAGCCGCACGAGACGGAGCCAGTTTTCTACCCCGCAGCCTCAGAGCTGCTGAGCTCAGGTATTCTGGGTGGCGTCACAAAACACTTTTCAGTCAGTAGCAATACATGTATGAAATACAAGCGAAATTCTATGCTTGTATTTCATCAAAAGTCTGAAACGGTTGATTAGCAAAAAAAAAAAAAAGTTGATTTGGGGTTGAGTTACCGTTTAAAGACTCGAAAGTTGAAGTTGAGGCACTTTCCATCCAATCCAACTGAACTCTCCATGTTTTGTGAAGAACGGGGAGCAATTTCAGTCTGTTTCCTGCAAAGCTGGCAGAGACAGGCCTGTAGGAGCAGCATTGACTGGGGACTGAATCCTATTGAAAGGTACGCTTTGCAGATAGTTATTTGTTAAAAACGTTTGTAAACCATGCGTCCTTTTACTTTACAATTATGTACACCTTTGTGCCGGCCTCTCAGATGAAATGCCAATAAAACCCATTGACATTTATGGTTGTAAAGTGACAAAATGCGAAAGATTTCAAAGGCATTTGAAGACTTTTGCAAGGCTTTTTAAGTCCTCATCAGCCATCCCTCGTCAGTGCCGTCAGTTGCATTCCCCTCTCTTTTTTTTTTTGGCCCTGTTCCGTGTCTGCAGCTGAGCAACCGCTTCCAGAAGATCAACCAGATGGTGAACAGCAGCGAACGCTCCCACAAGAGGACGATGGACCCGGGCTCCACTCTGAAGCCTCTGAAGAGGCTTCGCTTCGACATGGACGGGCAGGATGAAGCCGACGGCAGGTTGGTGTCAAATCCCCCCCCCCCCCGCCGTACTAATAAAAGACGCCGTTATGCTTTTAGTATAGTAAACAAAATATACCATTACACAACTGGCCTCGTGGATCTAATAAATAATAGAAGGAAACAATGTTTCTTTGTTACTGTGTGGACGGTTAAATTATTCCAGTGCATGAAAAACTATTTGTGTTTTCTGGCAAATGAATTCAACAATAAATGAAACTCCCACAAAGGATCAAGTTTGGCATAGCGTTCACTGTGCATTAACGCCGAGCTTATTTATTTCATCCAGCAAACCTGGAGGAGATTCAACCCTGATACAGAAACTTACAGAGATGAGTAAGTGACAGTGGCTTTCGGTTTTTGTTTTTGTTGTTGAATGCTGCATATTACTGCAGCCCCTTGGTTTGGTTTTGTGTGTGTTTTCGTCACGTTTGGTTGTTTATTTTCCACCAGGCTCCACTTGGAGTCGCATGCATGAGCAGAAGATGAAGGAGGACCCCGACACGAGGGAGGAGCCGCAGTGAAGCCCGCCAGCCCGACCTGCACTGTGCGTCACGCTGTGAACACTACTGGTAGCTCAAAGATGGAGGGAAACGGGAATCTTCTCTGTACATTTGATGATGTGTTTTAGTTTGTATTTAACTTGGCTCAGCAACCTGAGAATGCAGGAGACTTTCTTGGCTTTTTGTGTTTAGGCTCTTGAGTGTTTTTTACTGCGCGATTTTTATTGTAGTTCCTTGGACTTTTGACAACTTCAAAGAACATTAATTTGGTTTTAGCGATATTAGTTGGCTGCTGTCGAGGAAGCCATTTGTTTCCCCTTCACCTATGTCAAAAGCCTTGATCATGATGCAGCATTTCCATTGTTAAATCATGGTTGTACAGGAAACGGAGGAAAATGTTTTGATTTTCTTTGCAGTTCAAGTCCTAAATTGACAACGCTACACTCAGTGGTGGTTTTTCACACGGGAGCGGTATGGCTCACCGGCCAAGGTAGGCCTTTTCTCAGGGGGCTGCACCAACGCCCAGAGAAAACCAGTTTTCTGGAGTTCCTTTGTGTTTCCTACATCTCCAGGGAGAGAAACTTAGCCGTATGTTGTGGCTGGCTATTGCCCCCGATGTTGGTATGTGATTCAAGATTCCTGTTCCGTGCTTAACGAAGTACTTCTCATTGTTATTAAGGTAGCTAGACAGCATCTGGTCATCTCAAGTTCAAAAACCTAAAACTTTTAAATAGGTTACATCTGAACGCTGGACAAAGATTCTTTGAATCACTGTTTGAGATCCATTCAACCCCTCTTTTGGTTATAAAAAGAAAAAGAAACATTTCTAATCCTTTTTGATAACCTTTAATTGAGAGTGACATGGAAACCACAATATTCTGCATTGAATAATTTATGCACAATGATTGCAGATTTTCTAAAAACCGATTTTAATTCATGAAGCCCATACATGTACCACACGGGATGCAGAAAGAGGAGCACACCCAGGACAGCGTACATGGACGGAACCGCCTCTGATCGCACACAGGCGGTAAAACATGATGAACAAACGGAGAGGACACAGGGAATCTTTCCATGTGGCGTAAAATGTGCAGCTTTCTGATGTTTGCGACTCGTTTTTTTGTTTTGTTGTTGTTGTAAAAGAACAAATACACTTCGAATGCAAACACCTCCAAATGGATTTAAGATAAAGTATCTTTTAAACACTCCTTTTCTTTTTCCTTTACACTTGTTGTGATATTTGGAAATAGAAATAAAAGATCTAGAGAGAGGGAGGAATGCATTACTGATCATGTGTAGAGAGAGCATAGAGCAGTATGTTTTGTAAAAATAAATGTGTTTATAGTCTAATCTATTTACTAGGTTCCAGAAGACGGAAACGATGTAGGAAAACATTCAAGTTCTGAGTGCATCTGTTTTTTTCATTTGTTGAAAGCTGTTTGTTTTGTTCCTGCTGTGTTGGTTAAACTGATTATTGGAGGGGAAAAAAAGGATTGCACAGCTGATTTGATTTCTGGTTTGTGTTTTTCTTGAAATACACCACTTTTCAAACTTTTGCAGGCTTCTTATTTTCTTTTGTCGTCTTTTGTGATTTTTAAAGTTTTAAAAAAATATGTTTTTACAGTTAAACAATACAGCCTTTTTTCCTTTTCAAGGCAAGGCAAATTTATTTGTATAGCACATTTCAGTACAGAGACAATGCAAAGTGCTTTACATGATTAAAATACAGGAAAGAAAAACAGAATAAAAGCAAGTATGAATAAAATGTAGAAACAAAATAGAACATGGAAAAATAGAAACTAAAAGCAAACATTAAAAACAGTTGGACTACAAAGTGAACTAATGATGTTTCAGTAAAACAGTTTAACTAGAACAGTCAAAGGCAATCATAAACAAATGTGTTTTTAATCTTGATTTAAAGGAACTCAGGCTTTCAGCACTTTTACAGTTTTCTGGAAGTTTGTTCCAGATCAGTGGAGCATAGGAACTAAATGCTGCTTCTCCATGTTTGGTTCTGGTTCTAGGTATGCAGAGAAGGCTGGAGCCAGAAGACCTGAGTGGTCTGGAGGGTTGATACACTGATAACAAGTCTGTGATGTATTTAGGTGCTAAGCCATTCAGGGATTTATAGACTAACAGAAGTATTTTAAAGTCTATTCTCTGAGATACAGGGAGCCAGTGTAAGGACTTTAGAACTGGGGTGATGTGCTTTACTTTCTTAGTCTTAGTGAGGACGCGGGCAGCAGCGTTCTGGATCAGCTGCAGCTGTCTGATCCACTTTTTAGGCAGGCCTGTGAAAACACCGTTGCAGTAATCAGTTTGACTAAAAATAAACGCATGGATTAGTTTTTCCAGATCCTGCTGAGACATTAGTCCTTTAATCCAGGAAATTTTCTTCAGGTGATAGAAAGCCGACCTTGTAATTGTCTTTAGATGCTTTTGGAGGTTCAGCTCTGAGTCCATCACTACATCCAGATTTCGGGCCTGATCAGTGGTTCCTAGCTGAAGTTGTGAGCTAACTTTTGATCTCTCCTCTATTGGTCCAAATTTTATTTCAGTTTTGTTTTTATTCCATTGATGAAAATTTTGGCACATCCATGCATTGATTTCTTCTAGGCATTTACTCAGTGCTTGAACTGGTCCATAGTCACCTGGTGACATGGTGATGTAAAGCTGTGTGTCGTCTGCATAGTTATGGTAGCTTATGTTGTTGTTTTTTATGATCTGAGCTAGGGGGAGCATGTAGATATTGAACAGGAGGGGACCCAGGATGGAACCTTGGGGAACCCCACATGTGATTTTTGTCATTTCTGATGTAAGGTTACCTACTGACACAAAAAAGTCCCTGTCCTTTAAGTAGGATTTATACCAGTCGAGTGCTGTACCAGAAAGGCCGACTCAGTTTTCCAGGCGTTCAAACAGAATGGAGTGATCGACTGTATCGAATGCTGCACTGAGGTCCAATAGTACCAGCACTGTGGTTCTTCCACAGTCTGTATTTATATGGATGTCATTAAACACCTTGATAAGGGCGGTCTCTGTACTGTGGTGAGCACGGAAACCTGACTGGAAGACGTCAAAGCGGCTGGTCGTTGTTAAGAAGGTGTTTAATTGTTGAAACAGCTTTTTCAATAATATTACTGATAAAGGGGATGTTTGAGATGGGCCTGTAGTTCTGGAGTAGGAGTCTGAGACTTTAGAATGAAAGTTATCTACTAGCTCATCTACTGAGTTGCAGCCCAAGGTTGAAGTAGCAGAGTAAGCTTGAATAAAAGTTTCTGTGGCATTGTCCTTAATGGTGCGTTTTCTTACGATGTCCCTTTGGCTAAATGAGTCACTGGAAATTATGCTTTCAAAGATAACAGAAAAGTGATCAGATAAGGCTACATCAGTTACATTGACGTTAGAAATCTTTAGACCTTTAGTGATGATCAGGTCTAAAATATGTCCCTGTTTGTGTGTTGGTTGTTTAACATGTTGAGTTAAACCAAAGTTTCTAAGTGTTTCACACAGTTCTTTTGCACTTCTGTCTTCAGGGTTGTCAACGTGAAAGTTGAAGTCTCCCACAATAATTAAACAGCCATAATCAGTGCATATCACAGATCACTAAGATCATTAAAAAAAGTTTGATGTAAACATTCCTGGCCTGTAAACATTCAGAAACATAGTTCGTACCAGGCTCTTTACCTGGAGAGCCAAATGTTCAAAAGAGTCGAATTTTCCCAAAAACACCTTTTTACACTTTAGTGAATCATTAAACAATGTTGCCACTCCTCCACCTTTCCTTTGCTGTCTGCTCTCACAAAGAAAATTGTAGTTTGGACGAGTCGACTCCAACAGAATATGTGCTTCATTAGATTCATGTAACCATGTTTCAGTTAAAAACATAACATCAAGATTATTGTCAATAATGAAGTCATTAATTAAAAGGGCTTTTCCTGACAGAGATCTAATGTTTAATAAACCCAGTTTATATGACTTAGTGGATAGTGGTTTTCAAAGCAAATGCATGTTCACCCAGATCTATGTTTTGCATGAATAACAATGCAACGTTGTTCCTGTCACGTTTGATGAAAACCCTTCCTGGAAAAACCCATTCACGCTTCTCACCCTCTGCTGTGTAGTCACATTTGCATGTGCCAAAGGTCCATCAAGCTTCCCTGTTAGATAACATTTTATTGTCGTATTGCGTAGCAACATCGTGCCTATTCAACGATAAACCCCCTCATTGTTTTGTAACGGTATTTTGACTGAATTTATTTAAAGCTGGGGTGGAAAGAAAACTGCTTCATTGTTGAGTATTATTTAAAACCTAATCAGTGCAACAATAATGTTTTTTTTTATGATTTTTAACATTACAACCACAAACTTTATTTTTTTTATTCATTGGGATTTTGTTTGATTTTGTGTGATAGACCGACACAAATTAGTGCAAAACTATAAACTAGGGACAATGTTTAAGTTTCTCAATAATTATAAATCTGAAAAGTGTGGTGTGCAATTGTATTCAGCACTCCCAAGTCAGTAGTATATAATAGCCACTGTAATTCGAGATGTAGGTGTCTGTAAGAAGGTCTTCAGGAGTGCAACAGTCCACCACCAACTCTTTTGTTTTTGCTGCATTAAACGTGAGGTGGTTCTTCTGGCACCAGTCTACAAAGCTCTGGATCCACTGTCTGCACTCTGACTCTTCCCCCTCTGTGACGAGACCGACGGTGGCGGAGTCATCAGAGAACCTCTGCAGGTGGCAGCCTGCTGAGCTGATGGAGAAGTCTGCAGAGTAGAGGGGGAACAGAAAACGGTACCAGCACAGCTCCCTGCGGTGCTCCCGCGCTGCAGACCAGCCTGTCTGAGACACAACCCCGTGTCCTCACATACTGCGGTCGACCAATGAGGTAATCAAGTATCCACTGGGACAGGTGGTGGTCCACGCCTTACCGCTACTGCTCGTCCTTCAGGTGTCATGGATGGAAGGTGTTCAAAGCACTCGAGAAATCGAAGAACATGATCCTCAGGGTGCTCCAGATGGGCCAGAGCTCGGTGCAGCAGGTAGATGATGGCATCCTCCATTCAGAGGCCAGGCTGGTAGGCAAACTGCTGTGGATCCAGTGAAGACCTCACCAGGAGGTGAAGATGGTTGAGGATCAGCCTCTCGAGGGTCTTCATCAGTTCTGACCTTAGTGCTGTAGCTGTTGAGGTGTGCGGTCTTAGGCACCGGTACAATGCAGGGTTTTTATTCAGGTTATTCACCGTTCTCAAGTCACCTACAGCCTGTGCATTCTGTTGGTGAGCTGAAATGCTTTTTAGGCTTTTCCAGACATCACTGATTTTGTTGTCCGGCAGCTGCACCTCCATTTTCTTCCTTTAGCAGTTTTTCCTTCTCTGATCTTCCTTCTCAGCCTTTTCTGCACATCTCTCAACTCTTCTTTATTTCCTTTGCAGCCTCTACTACGTTTCCTTCAGTGACCTCCCTGTAGTTATCTCTATCCATCTTCCCATCAACTTTGACCAGCAGCGGTGCACAACAGTAAATATACATAGGTTATATTGTTATATAATATAACCTATGTATTGTTATATAATTAAACTTTGCTGCACATTTCTCCACAACTGCATCCCTGCCATTGTTCTTGGTTTTAGTTTGTCTCTTTAAAAAGTTGTCTGGCAATCCTCTGAGGCCATTGCAGTAGAGTTGTCTTTATACAGAAAGGAGGACTCTGTTAGCTAATCAGGTGACTTCTGAAGGGGATTGGTGACACCAGATTTTATTTGGGGGGTATCAGAATAAAGGGGGCTGAATACAAACTACCTTGTGTTGCACTATCATATGAAATCCCAATAAAATACATTCAAGTTAGTTAATAAGGTGACAACTTGTGTCATGGTGCTTTGAATTGTTTTGCAACGCAGTGTATTCAATTTTTGAGTCCCTCTGGTGTAGCAGGGTGAGTCTGAAACAGGGTCCTCAGGTTTGAATCCCTGTTGCATCAGGAAGGGCATTAATGTAAACTCTGCCTAGTCTGTGTGGAAGTGGCAAGAACGTGCATCAGTGACCCCTGAATAAAAGATCAACCAAAAAACTCAATCACTATTAATACTATGGCTTGCAAAAGGTTTTATACGTTTTGAACTTTTTCACATTATGTCGTATTACTACGGAGCCCCTAAAGGGACATTTAAGGGAAATAAAAACAATTACTTTCCAGTCCGCACCAAAAAGTTTTTTAATGCCCCTTTAGGGGCTCCATACATTACAACCACAAACATAAAGATATTTTATTGGAATCTTATGTGAACGACCAACACAAAGTGGTTTACAATTGTGAAGTAGAACGACGTCAATCTAAAAACGATATTTACAAATAAAAAACTGAAAAGTGTGGCGTGCAAAAGTATTCAGCCCCCTTTTCTCAGAGTGCAACCAATTGCCTTCAGAAGTTGCCTGATTATTGCTAATGACTGAATAGAGTCCAGCTATGTGTAATCTAATCTCAGTACAAACACAGCTGCTCTGTGACAGCCTCAGAGGTTAAGAGAATATTGGGGAGAAAACAGCATCAAGAAGTCCAAGAAACACACCAGACAGGTCAGGGATAAAGTTGTGGAGAAGTTTAAAGCAGGCTTAGGATATCAAAAGATTTCTCAAGCTTTGAACATCTCACAGAGCACTGTTCAATCCATCACCCAGAAATGGAAAGAGTATGGCCCAACCCTAAACCTACCAAGACAAAGCCGTCCACCTAAACCTACAGGCCCGACAAGGAGAGCACTGATCTGGAAGGTCTGCAGAGATCCACAGCTCAGGTGTGGGAATCTGTCTACAGGACAACTACTAGTCGTGCACTGCACATATGTGGAATAGTGGCAAGAAGAAAGCCATTGTTAAACCCATAATAAAGCCCCTTTGCAGTTTGCCAGAAGCCATGTTGGGGACACAGCAAACGTGGAAGAAAGTGCTTTGGTCAGACGAGACCAAAATTGAACTTTTTGGCCAAAATGCAAAACGCTATGTGTGGCAGAGAACTAACATTGCTCATCACTCTGAACACACCATCCCCACTGTCAGATATGGTGGTGGCAGCATCATGCTGTGGAGGTGCTTCTCTTCAGCAGGAGACAGGGAAGATGGTCAGAGTTGATGGGATGATGGACGGAGCCAAATACAGGGCAATGTTGGAGTCTGCAAAAGACTTGAGACTGGGGTGGAGGTTCACCTTCCAGCAGGACAACGACCCTAAACATAAAGCCAGGGCTGCAATGGATGGTTTAAAACTAAACATATTAATGTTTTAAAATGGCCCAGTCAAAGTCCAGACCTAAAGCCAATCGAGAATCTGTGACAAGATCTGAAAACTGCTGTTGACAAACACCCTCCATCTAATCTGACTGAGCTTGAGCAGTTCTGCAAAGAAGAATGTCCAAAGATTTCAATCACTAGATGTGCAACGCTGGTAGAAACCCTAAAAGACTTGCAGCTGAAATTGCAGCAAAAGGTGGTTTCAGACCCCCTGAGTATTGACTTTTGCACTTTGTTCTTTACAGTTTTTTATTTGTAAAAAAAAGAAAAGGAAATCGTATAATTTTCATTCTACTTTACAGTTGTATACCACTTTCTGTTGGTCTTTCATATAAAATTGGAATAATATATATTCATGTTTGTCATTGTAATGCGACAAAATGTGGAAAAGTTCAAGGGGTGTGAATACTTTTCCAAGCCACCGTATTTCATCTTCATGACACCTAGAATGGTGTTCGTACACGAGGTGAAAGGGATTCAGACCGTCTATCAATGATTCTCTAGAGTGAGCAAAAACGTCCAGTTCAGATGTGATGAGAAGGTCAAATGTGTGAAATGTATGCAGGGGAGAGAATATAAAATCTGTAGGGGGTTTTTTTTGCCAACAAAATGTACCTTTTATAAAGAGAAATGAATGTTGACAAGCTGTGAAATTAATTAGTGAGTCTTTAACTCTGAGATGCTTATTTATCAGCGCCGGTTTGAGCTGCCTGCTACTTCCCCGGGGAGCGCCGCCAACAGCCGCTTTAATTGTCCCGTGGCACTGTTACCAATGAGCAGACCGGAGATAATTCATGTTTGAAACAGTTTGCTTTCAGCCCAGCCAAGCATGAAACACTAACCAGGTTACATTTTAATTGGTCCTGGCCCCAGGGAGATGGAATTTTGTTATTGAGTTTATGGAAGATGATGAATCCATCTAGTCAGGCGGTAGCACATGATCGCCACAGTGCTCAGTTCCCTGATTGAAAGAGAACGTACCAGTCTATTGGTATCTTTCACCTCCATCTCTGACGCTCAAAATAGTTGGTGGAAATCTACTTCATGTCTCCAAAGACTCTGGTCGGGCTTTCGCTTTAGGATCGCAACGCTGAAGTGTGTATTGGTCTGCCGGCAGGAATGGACAACCTCACAGTGAGTTCTTTTCATTTTCATGTGCTTTACAGGACGGGCAGTCCTGTTTTGACGGGAGGCTGGATTTAAACTTCTTTGTGCTGCTAATAAGAGCAGATTCACGTTCTTCTTCTTTGTCGAGACTAATGAGACCGCTTTGTTAAACCTCTGCTGCTAAATTCATCCCGTCTGTTGCCGGACGATAACCTTCCTGCCTCGTTCCACAGCCGGAGCAATGGCGCGAGATCATGAACAAGAAGATGCGCTTCCCTCCGGAGCTCCTCAACGCCATCCACGAGGGGAAAATAGAGCTTCTGAGCGGACTGCTGAGGACTGGGGACGGCATCATTCGCCAGCTGGATGAATCGGAGGACCGTCAGTGGAGGGAGGCTCTCAACCTCTCCATCCGCCTGGGCAATGAGGACGCCATGGACGTCCTCCTGCAGGGCGTCAAGTTTGACTTCCGACAGATTCACGAGGCTCTGCTGGTGGCTGTGGACACAAACCAGCCCAAGGTGGTGAAACGCCTGTTGGACCGCCTGGACATGGAGAAAGGCAACAAGATGGACGTCCGATCCTTCTCTCAAGCCATCTTCGACCGGTCCATTGACGACTCGCAGTTTGCCCCCGGAGTGACGCCTCTGACGCTGGCCTGTCAGAAGGATCTCTACGAGATCGTCACCATGCTCACTCAGAAGGGCCACGTCATCCCGTGGCCTCACAAGATCTCCTGTTCCTGCCTGGAGTGTCGCAACGGCCGTCAGTACGACCTGCTCAAGTTCTCCTTGTCTCGCATCAACACCTACCGTGGCATCGCCAGCCGTGCCTACCTGTCCGTCACCTCCACCGACGCCATGCTCAGTGCCTTCAGTCTCAGCAAAGAGCTCCGCAAGCTGTCCCAGAAAGAGCCAGAGTTTAAGGTGCCCCCCCCCCTCCTTCTGAATTCTGCTTTTTTTTGTTTGGTTTGTCCCACTTGATGGTTACATAGCAGCCTCCTGACCTTGTTGCTTGTGGCCAAATTGGCAGTAATCCGTTTTTGAGATTGCTGCTGTGGCAGGATATTGCCCCGCTCGTTATTGACATGTTTAATACGACCACCAAATTTTCATTGGATTAAATTCTGGGCTTTGACTAGGCCACCCCCAAAACCTTAATTGTGGCTTTTTGGAGCCATTCAGAGATGGGGTTTGATTGCGCTTTCTGGTTGGGTTTGTTATGGCAATTTGTTCATGTTCTGCACCAGCAGAGCAGCCCGGACCATGAAACTACCGCCACCGTGTTCGACTGTCGGGAGTAGTATGGTTAGTTTTACATGCATCTTCCAAAAAACGAGCCACTTTTGTCTTGTCAGTCCACAAAATATTGTGGGGATCATCAAGATGTTTTTGGCAAATGTGAGACGAGTCTTTGTGTTTTTTGGTTTTTTTTGGCCCCAAAGCTCACCACTGTTCCACGTTTTCTCCCTTGTTACAAAACACCTCTCACTGGGATTTGCCGGAGTCCCAAAGAAAGCCTCAAATGTTTTTTGCAAACCTTACCAGACTGATCTCTGTCGGTGTTTGTGTCTGTACTTTTTTTCAGATCAGGGCAACACGTGCTGCCTTCTGAAATCTTTTAGCTTATTTCATCTTGTCATGCAGGTTTTATTTAAGTGATTTCTCAGTACAAAATGTTTTGCAATAGTCTGGCCTGGGCGTGACTAATGAAACTACACACAGCTCCAAATACACACTCATGATTTAACACGGTCCACGATTAGTTTTTTACACAGGACTGGATTGGTTTGGACTGATTTTACCCTTAACAAATGAAATTATTTGAAAACTGTCTGTCGGGTTTTATATTATCTTTGTCTCATGATGATTTTTTTTTTTTAAGTGTGACAAAAAAGCTAAGCACAAGAAATCTGCAAGGGGAAGCCCACTTTTTCTGTCCGTCTCTGTTTAGTTGGTGTGACTAACTGTGCGTTGCTCCTGCAGCCTCAGTACCTAGGCCTGGAGCAACTCTGTCAGGAGTTTGCCGTGGAGCTGTTGGGTATGTGCCGCAACCAGAGCGAGGTCACCACCATCCTGAACAGCTGTGGAGACGAGAGCCAGGATGCTTTGGATGTGCAGGCCTTCGAGGAGGGAATACCCAACCTGTCCCGTCTGAGGCTCGCCGTCAACTACAACCAGAAGCAGGTGGGCAGGCCGAGACAGTTGGCCTGATGCGGAAAGCAACCAGTATTTAACCTTAATGGTCTCTCTCTTTGTGTTTGCTAGTTTGTGGCCCATCCAATCTGTCAGCAGGTCCTTTCTTCCATCTGGTGTGGAAACCTGGCAGGGTGGCGAGGCAGCAGGACAGCCTGGAAGCTCTTGGTCTCTGTCGGGATCTTCCTCACCATGCCCTTTCTTTGCCTCGTCTACTGGATAGCACCAAAGTCAAAGGTAGGGGGACGGCCATTTCATGTCTTGCAAGAGTTTCAAGACTCGAAGGGAGACGCGTTATGTGTGGTTTACGCTCGACTTTCCTCTCATTCTCCTCCAGCCAGGAAAAATCCTCCGAATCCCTGTAATCAAGTTCCTCCTTCATTCTGCGTCCTACCTGTGGTTTCTCATCACGTTACTCGGAGAATCCATAACCATGGAAATGTATCGTGACAAGTTTGCATCCCGTCACCAGAACATGCTGCACAGCTCATTCCACATGGTGTGGGTGGTGGGTAGGTCCCGTCTGTCAGGTTTAACTTCCACGGCCTTGGGCGGGATACGAAGCCGTGTTCAATGTCTTTCCTGCAGGATTCTTCTGGTACGAGTGTAAGGAGGTCTGGATTGAGGGCCTGCGAAGCTACTTCCTGGACTGGTGGAACTGCTTGGACATGATGGTGCTGAGCATGTACTTGGCGTCCTTTGCGCTGCGCGTGCTCATCATCGTCAAAGGTCACTTCCTGTGTCACGATCAGAGCAACAGCGACGAGTGCATCTACTTTACTCAGACTGGTGAGAAAACGGGTCCAAATCGTCCAGATACCTGTAGATATTTTTTCACATGTTGAAACGTCACAACAAATCTCAAAGTGGATTTTATTTTTTGAGATGCACCGACAGAAAACAACATACCTGTAATGTGGAAGGACTAGAAGGCATAAACAAAAGAATATTTAAAAAGTGCGCCATGCATTCAGCTTCAGCCCATATGAGTCAATGCTGAGTAGAACCACCTTTGGGGCTTTGTCTCTAGCAGCTTTGCAGATGTCTAAAGCACACTTTTTTCAGATTTTTTTTTTATATTATTTTTTGTAAAACAGCTCAAGCTTAGTCAGATTGCACGGAGACAATTACTTTTTCAATCTTTCTATGATACTTTTGGTTGTGTTTTATTGCAGGCTTACTTTGGGCCATTATAACACATGAATGTGCTTTGATCAGAACCATACAGCCACTATATCTCTAAGCTATATGTTTAGGGTCATTGTTCTTCTGGAAGGTGAACCTCTGCCCCAGTTTCAAGTCTTGCCTTCTGCAGGTTTTCTTCCAGGACGGTCCTTTATTTAGCTCTAATCAGCTTTCTTGCCCTTGCTTGTAAAAAAACAAACAAACAAACAAAAAAAACATCCCCACAGCATGGTGCTACCGTCTCCATGTTTCACCATCAGGGATAGCGTGATCAGAGGTCTCTTCTGTTTTAGTTTTCAGCCATAGATTATGTTTTAAATGTAGACCAAAAAGTTCAGTTTTGCTCTCGTCTGAGTGTGAACATGTTTGCTGTGTTGATACGTGGCTTGTGGCAGAGTTTACCATGATTTGCATCTCTGTCGAAGAAATGCCTCGCCCATCCCCCCCAGCACAATGCCAACAGCACATTTTATGAGACAATAATTTGTTCAGTCACTAGAAAGATGGCTGGCCTTAAATTAAGGAAAATAACAGCCTTTCACGAAACAAATTTATCTTGGAATACATTTTCCACAAGTGCACTCTATTTAGGCAACATTTGAAGGGAATTGCATGCACTGCATTAAATACATGTGATCAGGGGTTTTAGGATAAAGAGATTTGAATACACATGCAAGCGATGCTTAAAACTATAAAACTGCGTCATCTTCCTCTCATAACTATTAAATACCTAAGTAACTATTTCTGTCAGGGGGTGACGTAGAATTTTAATATAAAGCATTGAAATGTACAGTTTAAACCTGAAAGGATGTCAAGAGGTTTTAGGGCTATGAATACTTTAAGTTTTTTTTTTCATACTCAGCCGCTTTGTGTTTGTGTATAAGTCCGAGACAGCTGGCATCAGGAGGACCCTCAGCTCATCTCCGAGGTGCTGTTCGCTGTAACCAGCATGCTGAGCTTCACCCGGCTGGCCTACATCCTGCCGGCCCACGAGTCCCTGGGAACGCTGCAGATCTCCATAGGGAAGATGATTGACGACATGATGAGGTGACACAGTCGCCACATCTGCATATTCACACAGCTTAGGGGGCAGCTCGGAGCTCACAGCTAAGCCGGCTTCGTGCTTTCGCAGATTCATGTTTATACTGATGATCATCGGGACGGCCTTCCTTTGTGGCATCAACAACGTCTACGTTCCTTATGTCATCTCTCCTCGCCTTGGCAGGTGAGAACGTGAGCTGTTCAGGTTGCTAATTACTGTAGTGCTACAGAAGCATTGTATTGCAGGGTTAATATGAGCGCAGTTTTGTCTTTGTAAAATCCCCTGGAGATTTGTCTTATTTCCATAACGCTTCCCGACTTTCCTGCAGGTTTAACGAGACCTTCAACTTCTTATTTTGGACCATGTTTGGCGTGGGCAACCAGGACTATGTGGACATGCCGCAGTTTGTTTTGGCGGAGTTTGTGGGAAGGATCCTGTACGGCATCTTCACCCTCGTCATCGTCATTGTCCTCCTCAACATGCTCATCGCCATGATCACCAACTCCTTTCAGAAGATTGAGGTAGAGCGTCGTGTCTTCATTGTTTTGTACATGGGGAGAGCTCGTCGATGCTACCTGATCTCCTGCATGTCGTTTCAGGATGATGCAGATGTGGAGTGGAAATTTGCCCGGTCCAAGCTGTACCTGAGTTACTTCAGAGAAGGCCTCACCATGCCTGTGCCTTTCAATATCATCCCCTCGCCCAAAGCTGTGTTTTACATCCTGAGGTAAATTCAGATCTTCCACAAAACCTTGCATCTCTTGTTTCAGTTTTTTTTTTTTTTTTTTTATCCTGTTGTTCTGAAATTGTGTTCAAGGGGGACTTTTAGACATCTCTGCTGTTGCTGCAGCTGTAACACAGAGCAAAATTACCCTCCAATAGCCTCTGCGGTAAGTGCGTGTTCAGCGCTCCAACTCTTTGCTGGTCATTTTTACCAGTTGCTTTAAAAATGCTTAACAATAAATGAACTCTTTCGAAAAAAGTCCAGCAACAAGGAATCAGAGGAGAGTCTGCCTTACCGACAGCAGGTGATCAGAGCTCTGGTGCAGCGCTACATCGAGTCAGCTCGCAGGGAGTTTGAGGAGACCAAGAGGAAAGGTAACTGAGCCGTAAAATAAACACCCTTAAAGCCGGGCGTACACTGTACGAGTCTTTGCCCTTTTTGGGCCGGTTCTTCAGTCGTGGGAGAATATTTTGGATCGGGCCGAGTTTCCGCTTGATCGTGCGTCCTGCATCGTGTACTATCCAGGGGGTAACGAGGGGCAATCAGCTTCTCACGACGACCTCCCGATCAGGAATCGGATGAAAATCATACATGTTTGAAATTCAGTCGGCCCTCGTGAGCGATCGTCAGCACGTCCTGCTGTTGAAGCGGAGTTACGACCGTCTACGAGCCGATTTCCCCCAACCACTGCGCACGCGCAAACAAGGAAATTCTTCTTCGTCCTGTCAAACAAAGGAGTGGAGAGAAGCATGACGGCGGTACGTGTGACATGGAGCAACTTGTAGAATTGCCAAGTCAGCGCATTTCGTTCTAGTGAGCATCGACACTTTTTCTTCTTCTACTGTTGACATTTGGCTTCTAGGTAGACAAGTCAGAGTAGCGCCATCTCTCTATGGGGCTGAGTCCGACGTGTGCTTTTTGAACGTACAGTGTGAGCAGTCAGGTCGCATCAGAGCGTCGGGCCGCACAGTGTAAGAACAGATATCGTGAGCTGCGAACTTTTAAACCCTGTGGTTTCGTCGCACAGTTTTAGCTGTATAAGAGTACCACGATTAAAAATATTGTACAGTGTATGCCCCGCTTAAGTCTTCACAAAACGTTCTGTGAGACATAGGATGAAAATGGCATTTTAAAGTTTGAAAAGTAGTGTATCACACATTCTGCTATTTGTGCATGAAGTTATGATTTTATTTCATTATTGTGCAAAGATACTGTTGTTGTTGCAGTCCTTCATTGATATATTTTAGTAAACTAACTTGGTACATTTGTAAATGCTGTGACTTCGTGATCAGTTGTACTTTCTGATTGGTTCTGATTCGCGTAAACAAAGAGGACTGTGACACCTAACATGAAGTCTTAGAGATGCCAAGAAAACGAATAGTAGCTTTTTTTTCCCCAAGGGGAGTAGTCATAGTGCAGCATTTTTACAAAAAGCATAAAATTAACAGAGAAATGTAAAAAAACAAAAAACAAACAAAGGAGAAAAGGTGTAACAATGAATGGTAGAAAGATTAAAGAATTAAAGGGCAAATAATGGCATTTTTACCATTTTTTTTTAGCTTTTTTTATGGTTTGGGATTGTAGGTCATCATAATTAGCTTCATTTTCATGCTTAAAATCAAGAAATAGGGAAAAAAGTGTAAATTAGAAACAAGTAACAAGGCAGCAAAGAAACATGCCAGCAGCATAACCAAGGATTTCAAAGTCATCTGAGACAAGCCCAGGGTATCCCCAACTCCTACCTGCACCTAACCACATGTTGTTTAGATAAAAAAAAATGCATTAAACTAATGCTACACATGGAGGAAGGACAAGAAATACTAATGACTAATCTGACAGCAATAGTCAAGCAAGGTCATGTTTATTTGGCTTGAAGACGGTATGGAAAATGAGTTGCTATATGCTAATTTACAACAAATGGGGGCAAAGTAAGAATGCTTAGTCATTTTCTCTTATCCAATATTCGTTGGACCTGTTTCCTTTCGGGCTTTTCGGTCAAGAGATACTGTGGAAGCTGTGATCTGTGTTTCCAGGTGAAATCCATACACGACAGCGTATTTCTGTTTTACAGAGGCGCTGCTCCAGAAACTGTTTGTCAAAAAAGCGTGTTTTAACATTTCTTACATGTTTTGAGAGAGGCAGATTTTGCTTGATATTTTTAAGTTTTCCTGCTTTTAAAAGACTACCAGTAATGCTGAGATTGTTTCAAGTAAAAAGAGACAAGGACTCTCCATGGGAGCAATGCCAACACTGACCGGGGGGCAAACCTGGTTCGCAATCCCATTTCTTTACATTATTGTCCAACAGAATGTTATTGTTTGAGTTATTTTCAGCTCAGATTAAACTGAGACCTCTTTGATAAAATGTTTTTAATTGATTGATAATTCATTCAGGAGATCAGCAACTCAACAGCGATTTAAAAACGTTCTCTTTCGACAGACTAAAAAGCGTTGCTACGTGTGCAGAATGTGGTTTGCAGTAAGACAGACAGTTCCTTTCCCTTTAGCCTGGAGGAAGCATCGCACGTGATTTCCACAAAATGAATATATAATTTCAACTCATCAAATAGTTTTGCACTTTAGCACAGTGCAGCCCATTTTGAGTCCTGAGAACAAGGAGCTCATTTAGAAGGAACGTCAGTATTTGACCACGCATTCAAGGGTCCTCTGAAAACCGCGTCCGCTAACAAGGAGGTTATTCTGAGCCCGTGCCGTGATTTTAACTCAGGAAAATGAACGGTTGTAACACAAAGCCATACGAGGACCCAGCGATGACAGCATCAGCTTTCTGCTTTAATCCTGTGTGCAGAAATTAATTTGGATTCCCAGAATCGGCCAAGATCTCATCCTCCAAGAAATCAGCGAGCTCTGGCCACTTTTTTGTTTTTAAGTGTCCACACGATGCCTCATAAAAGGTGGACATGTGCCACCCAGAGCTTCCCTCGACTGAAAACAACTTCTCTGATAATGTGAATAACATTTTGAAACTTTGCTGAATTCTGTTCCAAAATAAGTCATTTGCACTCAGAAACTGAGCGGCCTTGGACGCAGTGCACACTGTAAAGAAATTATAAAGTACTTTATAAGCCCTCCTAAAACGTTTGGGGCTTAAAAGGATCTTTAGCATTACGATTAAAACCTGACTTAAATCCTCACAGAAACATAATAAAATGAGCCATTGTTCATAGGTGTACTAGTACAATGTTTTCTGGTCGTGTGGGCTGCAGTATGCAGGTATCTGGATGTAGATGTGCATAGGCACATGTGAATGTGAACATGTATGTTTATATGTACAGTAAATTGATTTATTTGTTTACTTAATGAACTTTGGAGTAGTATGGACTTCTAAGTAAAGTAGGAATCAAGGGGATTGCTGGTGTTTAGGACTTTAGGAAGGAGAAGGGGTACGATTACATAAGTTTCACTCCTTCATACCGGTTTTCACACATGGTCACTAAATTTTACATATAATATAATTAACTACATATATTATTAATCATACATAATGTTTGTATGTGTTAGATTTGTCTTAAATAAATCATTCATTCAAATACCAGGTTCATTTATGGTCTTAGAAAGTCTGGAGATCTCTGGAATGTGCTTTTATAATTATTCAGATCTGGACATTAAAGGTAAAAACTGAAATGGAATATGGAAAAATAATTGATATTCCAGTCTTTCTTCCGTTCTTCAAATTTCTAGAGGACAAGAGTGTTTTAACAAAAAAAAAACATTGTTCTGCATTTTACTTAGTCTTATTTTTAAATCACGTACTTTATCTTTGAATAACCGCCTGAATGCAAAAAAGGGCAACTTTACTGCTTTATTCTGGAGTTCATCTCTTTGAAACAAAACAAACAAACAGCTTCTTTCTTTGTAGAAAACAGAATAAAGGCACCAATGTTCACAAACTCCCCAGTAGCTGTATTCTGGTCTAGATGCCAAACAAGCAGCGAAATGTTTCACGTTGGGTGCGATCTACAGATGAGACCAGATTACTGTTCAAGCTGCTCAATGGTAACATTTTGAACTCCAGTGTACAGATCTGCAAGTTTAAGTCTGGAGAAGTATCATATTTGGACATTTAAAAAAGTGTAGGAACCCTCTAATTAAATCATGCAATAATGCTAATCACTATAGGCTCCGATTTGCAATGATTACAAGGTAAAAGCCTGTGTAATCAAATAAAATATCCAAAGTGTTAGCTTTTCCGATTTAGGAGCGTTTGAAACTAAATTGAATTGTGTAATTTGCAAACCTAATTACTGTGATGTGATTTGTGTTTTCTCCCCTTAGATATTGGTAACCGGATAACAGAGCTGAACAAAGCCGTCTCCAGGATGCACAGTGAAATGAAAGGGCTCCAGCAGCTTCTGATGACCGATGGACACACCGCAAACGACGCGCTGACCAAGGATGGCTCCTCCGTGCTGGGAAAGTACATCATTGGTGCCAAGAATAACTTCAGAGGTTTTAACAGCAGGCAAGACGACAAAAACACATCGCTTAAAGTGACGGTTCACCACAAAGAGGAAGGAGCGGATGAAAGGAAGGCCGATTCAGAGGCGCGGCAGGACACAGATGCACAATTGGATCAGGTGGATGAAAGTAAAGAAGAAGAATCGCAGAAGGTGACGGACTGTGATGTGGTGAAAATGGAAGAGGGACGAGCGAAAGCAGAGCTGGGGGACGGGGAGGAAACTGAGAAGCGAGAGCATGTAGAAGTGAACAAAGATGATGGTGATGACGTAAAAGACGAGGCCGCAGAAGGGACAAGTTTCACTAGCTCAGAGGAAAAGGTGAAAGTTGAGAGCACACAGGGCAGGGAGGATAAAAGGGAAGGCGGGATTAACCCGCAGGTGACAGGAAAACTCACAGAGATGAGGCTCGAACACTGTAACAGCACCGAAACTAGCTGCGAAACAACAGTTGCCAAGAAAATGATAAACAAGTTCAATAACATGGAGATGATAGAAAGAACAGAGGAGGCAGGATGGATGAAGGGAAAAACGTATGAGAGTAATGTCGTGGAAAGTTCTCAGGTAAACAAGGGGGAGGAAAAAAACGGGAACAAGACAGTGATTCAGTCTCCAACAGGGAGCAGCAGCTCCAAGGACACGGGCTTTGGTTCGCAGGAGGGAGAAGGATGGCTTGACGGCGCACCAGTAAAGCCTTAACCACAGCGGCTGTTAGCCATGACGGGACTGCGTGTCTCTGAAAAGGTAGGGAAACCAGGGAAATAGAGAAATTTGAAAGGAAAAAGGCTAAGTAAATAAACATCACCTTATCGCGTACAGATGACAATGTTTGTCGTCCCCTGAAACCCTAAACAGGACAAGTTTGCACAGGAAACAAACGGATATACTTTTATCCATAGCTTTCCTCAAAGCCAACTTTTTACATTCTGGGCAGGAAAATACTTAATTGCAATACTATTGGTGCAAATTGTGATTACCATATCAGCTACGATTAACCATCCTTCTTGAACTCTATCTTCTTTACAATTTTAAAATGTCCCCACTACTCTCCAAGAACGTCTCAACTATTCAATTCAATTCAGTTTTATTTATATAGCGCCAATTCATGAAACATGTCATCTCGAGGCACTTTCCAAAGTCAAATTCAATCAGATTATACAGATTGGTCAAAAAATGTCCTATCTAAGGGAACCAGTTGATTGCATCAAGTCTTGACAAGCAGCATTCACTCCTGGAGAAGCGTAGAGCTACAGGGAGAGTCGTCTGCATTGTCCATGGCTTTGCAGCAATCCCTCATACTGAGCAAGCATGAAGCGACAGTGGAAAGAAAAACCACCCATTAGCGGGAAGGAAAAACCTCCAGCAGAACCGGGCTCAGTATGAACAGTCATCTGCCTCGACCGACTGGGGGTTACAGAAGACAGAGCAGAGACACAACAAGAGAGACAAACAAGCACAGAAGCAAACATTGATCCAGTAATCTGTTCTACATTAGATGGTAACTACCAAGGAAATAACCTCACTGTGGGCATTAAAGGAAGTTAAAGTCCAATTGAGTGGCCAAATATGTTGCAGATATGCACAGACTAATATTAAGATGGTAACATTTCAATAGGTTGTGCAGCTCTAGTTTTTTCTACTTTTAAGGTTAGATTTAGTCTGCTTTAGAACCTGCTATCGACCACAGCCTTTATATATTAAACCTACAGCGGATATAAGGCGTGGTTTCTTTTTATCATGACTGTTTATAATAAACATCGAATGATTAGTTCTTGTCTAGTTTTTATGTTTTTAAACTAGAGGACGTTGTACCACTGTTTAACTGACTCGAGCCCCCCACAGAGGTAGATTGCAAAACCTATATATACTCATACTTCCACATCTCAGTGTGCAAGCTTGATATTATTAAACCTTAGTGGGGAGCCCTGTCACACTGCACCATTGAAGCTGCCAGACTGTACGAGTTGTTGCGGTGGCAGAGAAATCAGTCCAACAATGTACGGCTAGGAAGACGGACGTTAAAGCTGATATCAGAATCGGACACTGAATAGACGCAGAGACACGAGGGGAAGGAGACTTGGTCCATAAGCAGGAGATTTTCCTGATATCCCTCCCTTTCTCCCACAATGGGTGATTTATGTCCTAAGACGGATTCTAATCACTGCTTCAGTGTAAGAATGCACAGACTGGAGAGACATACATTGCCTGCTTATACTGAGTTAGGAGTTAGTCTGAGGCAAGGTGTTTAGCGAGTCCTGCAGGTTCTCCCGTCTGCAGCCCGAAGGCGCCCAACTCGGGTGCAGATCTGAGTTGGACTTCTGACTGAACGCAGCAGACCCAAAAATGTCAATGTCCTCTTTCAATTTGAACCCATGAAAATGAAGAAAAGGCAACAAAATATTTAGAAAGAGAGCAAATCATTTTAGACGTTGTTCCCTCTAAATGGACTGGAGGGCTTTCTTGTTTTTGGTGATATTTTTCATTTAGTTTCAAGCGATCTGTCTTGTGAAAATTAGCTTTTGATGACAAATAACTTTATCTGTGCTGGAGTCTGCGTGCCTGCTGCAATAACAGTAACAACAAACTGATGTTTCATTTAATCATCAAAATGTACCCGCTAGGCCAATGATAGTCGCCACCTGAAATGTAAGGCACCACGGTGTCGATTAAATGTGTCTAAAATGGCATTTGTCTGTTTCTACGTTAAGTGTGCTGATATTTAGGGGTTGACCGGGTTCAGAGACGAATGTTCCTTCAGTGTTTCTTTTCGTTAAGCAGCTTAGCTGTAGTTTATGCAACAGTGTGAAGGATGCAGGTCCCTGTCTGTTTAACACCATCTGCCCCCCCTGGGGCGTGCAGCAGCACACCAAGTCATTAATTTCTCACCTGCTGCGTCATCGCTCCCAGGGCACATTGCATTCTCCTCCACTGGAAAAACACCGTGACGTCCCTTATTTCTTCGGTGTTGCATAAGACACCAGCTCCGCCTGGGTTTTGGTTTGTGTCCGCTTCAGTTCGGTCAAAACGGACGAACTAAGACGTTTCAAACGAAGGGATTTGTGGGTTTTTTTTGTCATCCGATCGATTAGGAATCCTCCCTGTTGAAGAATCTGAACAGACATGGAAAGTACTGCACATATTGACTCCTTTTTTTTTTTGGATCATTTTTATTTCAGGAATATTTTTTAACGTTGTGGACAAGTAGAAAAATGGTCCCTGTTTTAATAAATAATAGCCAAAATATGAAAAAAAGAAGATATAAAACATCTGGATGTAAAAATGTAGTAGTTGCACCTTCCACATTTATTTGTATCCCTGATATAGATGTAAAAGGTCTTCATTATGTAATAGGTAATAAAATAATTCATTACGTATTGCTCTGGAAAAATGTCAAATGTGCCCCATGTGCTTTGTGGCTGGATAAACATGTAGCCTTGTTTGGTGACCTTTAAGTTGTTTTAAACGTTTTTTTCTATTATGGCTTCGATATATGTTGGGTCTTATGGGGTATCTATTTCCTTCAGCCCATTTCCTGCCTTGCAAGAATAGCATATTCTCATATCTTTCCCATTTTTAAGATTAGCTGAAGGAAACTGGTCCCTAATTTCCTCTCTAGGAAAACAGAATGCAAACTTCTGAGACACTGGCTTTAACTTAATTTAAAGTATAATTTAAAAAACTGTTTTATTTGCATCATTTTATAGGAATCACCACGGGTGAGATTAAATGTGGCACTGACAATAAAATAATCATCTTTAAAGTTTTCTACTAAAACTCCTTCTGGAACTGAAGGTTGTATTGTTCTGTTCTCTTCAATATGAGCTTATGCTGCTGCAAGAAACTCCGAATTCATCTTTTCACGTTTCTTTACTGAAGGCGCGGGGATAAATGTGGAAGGTGCAGTAAAAGCATTTAATGCCAGATGATTTGATTCCACTTCAAACACAGGTCGACCTGAAAGCGGCGACGATAACTCTAAGCGCTATTGGCAATCCACAAATTCCTATTAATACTATACAACATGGAAATACCACATACATTTCATGGTTTAAGAAAAAAAATCTGTAAATATTAAATAATTGTATAAATTTGCGATTTTGCACACGTTCACTCAAAAAGCACCCGAGATTTTCCCAAACAATTATAAACGGGGTTGGGAACGTGAAGGGCGATGGGGCTGGAGTCGGCCGCTCCTTGTTTTAGGAGCCGCACATCAGGCATTCGTCTTTGTTGGCTAAGGAGCAGACCATGGCCGCTGTGTTGCGCTCTCTGGCCTCCTCCTCCGCGCTCTTGGCTGACTGGCTCTCCTTCAGCTTCTCCTTGTTCAGGGTGAACTGAATGGGGTTGGCAGCGGGCTTCGTCCTCAGGTAGTACATGCCGGTTTTCAGGCCCTGCGGGGACACATGGGCAGGGATCAAAGCGTTGTTATCGACACTCTGCGGTCTGCATCCTTGTTCCTCTGGCGCCTGACTCACCAACTTCCACCCGTAGAAGTGCATGCTGGTAAGTTTGCCGTAGTTTGGCTCGGCGATGTGGATGTTCAGAGACTGGCTCTGATCGATGTAGCTGCCGCGGTCTGCTGCCATCTTGAGGACGGTCTTCTGGGAGATTTCCCAAACTGTTTTATACAGCTGCTTCAGGTCATCTGGGATCTCTTCAATTCCCTGAACGAGAAGTCGGGGCATGTTACAACATCTATAGAACAGATTTATATTATGAGAAGGTTAAAAACTCATAGTGAATTCAGTTCTTATAGATTTCTTTTTACCTGGATGGAGCCGTTCTGAGCAATGAGCTGGTTCTTCATATCCTCGTTCCACAGTCCTCTTTCTGTCAGGTCCTTCAGCAGGTGAGGATTCACAATCTGTACAAAAGACATTTTGAAGAAAAAAAAACATCTTTTTTTCAAGGATGTTCTGATTTGGGGTTCTGATCTGAGCATTTTTAAAATATTAGCATTTAAATCCAAGACTAAGCTTCACTCCTTATGCTCAGTTTAGGTCTAGCGTTTCTATGCTTTTTTTTTTAACTGCAAGCCTTGCACAATCTAGTTTAATTTCTAAAATCATGGTCAATTTTGTGTGCAAACCTGACATACACAACTATGCACATTATTCTGTTAATCCAATAAAACTTGATTTTACAGGGTTTTTTCATCCTGTACAATGAGTAAAAGAGAGAGAGAGAGACTGTAAGTCACTGTCACTCCGGGGGCCTAAACTAACATGTATGCATTCACATGACTAATGAGAACTGTAATAGAGGAAAAACACAGCTTGTTGTTTAAATGCATCTAAATGGCAATGATCGTAAATGCCTGTCTTTCTTAAATGAGCCAGGTCGGGATCGGGAATAAGCTAAATCCTAATGGGTGCGTCTGTTTCCTCCTTTCTTTTCTTTAGATATTTAAAACACCAAACGTATTGTTAGCTGACCTGAAACTCCCCTGAGAGCACCCTGCGAGTGTAGATGTTGCTTGTGTATGCCTCAATGGACTCATTGTTACCCAGGATCTGGGCAGTGGAAGCTGTGGGCATTGGGGCCAAAAGCAGGCTGTTCCTCACGCCGTGCCTAATGGAAAAAAAACAAAACAAAAACAAGTTTAAATACAGGACGAGCGACGGATGAGCGGCAGGAAAACTGAGACGTTTAAAGACGAGCGCCGGTGGAGATTACAGGTAGACTCACGTGGCAATTTTCTCCTTCAGCGCCGTCCAGTCCCACAGATCTGTCGGGGTCTTATCCCACATGTCGTACTGAAGGATCTAAAACACGGTATGCCGTCATCAGCACACAATCTGACACGTCCGGTCTGCGTCTACTGGTGGGCGTGTGAAAGGTACTCACCCCCTTGCTGACAGGAGAGCCGGCGTAGGTTTCATAGGGGCCGAGTTCAGCAGCCAGCTCACAGCTGGCCTCCAGGGCCGCATAGTAGATGGTCTCAAAGATGTGGATGTTGAGTAACTGGGCCTCTGGGCTTTCAAACGGGTAGCGCATGAGGATAAAGGCGTCAGCCAGGCCCTGCACACCGATCCCAATCGGCCTGTGGCGCTTGTTGGATTTTTCAGCCTGTGATTCAGGAAGGAGGAGGAGGTGTTGGTTTGGTGCTTCAGTCAATATTTTACCTACACTCATCCTGGGAATGCATGCCATCCTAATCATGGTCCATTTCTAAAATAGATGCCGGGTCAAGATTACACATACCAGCTCAAACCTATACATATGTTTGTTCTTATTAATAGTAGTGTTTAGGCATAGTCTGCAAATTGTCGTTATGGATTAGGACATTACAGATGCTTAATGTAGCTGCAACCGTTCCAAAACCAGCTTAGATGTGCTTTGGATCATTGTCCTGTTGGGATGCCACTGTGTCCAAGTTTTATCTGTCTTAGTATTGATTAGAGGTAAAGCTGAAGATTTTGGAGGTAGCCTCCTTTTAAAATTATTCCACCTGCAGTGTTCAAATCAGGATAACCACTGCCAGCTAAACAGCCACGCAGCATGGGACTGGGACACAGTTAGATGTTCCAACTGGGCAATGATCCAAACACAATAAAAGCGGATGTGTAATTTGTAATGCTGATATGTGCTGGATTAAACAGGTAACATCACGCCTCTGGGATGGGCCTGATCTCAACCCTAATAAAACATCTGTGATTTATGTTTTAAAGCCAGATTTAGCCAGAAAACCAATAAGTTAAAATTATGTCAACCATTTCTGATAAGAAGGGAGACCGCCACCCAGAATTTTGCCAGAAAGCTTGTTAATGGCTACAAAAAAGGTGTTTCTCTGCAACTTGGTAAGGAAAATGTATCCAAGATTAGGGGGTGTATGTATAATGTTACAGAAAATCCACACTAAATTCCAACCCAATGTGTTTTTTGTGTGAAATTCATTAAAATTGTATGGTCCAAAATAGAGCCGGACCATATAGAAAAAAGGGGTATCGATAAAATAGAAATCATATCGATAGATTGATTGATAATTATCAAAAAATTTAAAATATATATCTAAAGTGCAGCCCTGGTCATTTCATGCTGTTGCTTAGCGACCTATTTTTACATAAAGAACAAACACTGAATTCAAACTCAACCCTTTAATCAACCAACTTTTTTTACCAAAATTGCAAGTTTTTAAAAACAACGGCAGCGCTCTGAACTCTTTGAAGGGGGCGGAGCTTGGTGACAGAGGATTTAACGACTTAAATATTAACCTACAAAAGGAAGAAAAACTGTTGTTCCATTGAACTTTTTACTGACCCTTTTTTCCCTATCGCATCACAGGTCTATTGATCGATATGTATTGTTTTTGAATTATCGTCCGGCCCTAGTCTAAAATAATTTGACCCCAGATAACCTACTGCTGGAATGCATACTTAAAAAAAAATCCAGACTACTTCATATGACACTGGCTACGTTTACGTGGACAAATGTAGTCGGTATAAAGGGCCGATTGGAATAAAAAATGCGTCATTTAAACACACCAGTCGAATTATTGTGATCAGATTAAGATCAATCGGAATGAAATTGTAATCCGAATGTGAGGGGTGGTTTATGCCGCTCTATAATCCGATCAGCGTGCATGTAAACGCTGGGCAGGATCAAGTTTTGTGGCAAACTGACCTGAGTGCGCAGTGGCAGAAATACGTTGTGAAGCAAAGCTGCCGGGACTCCTGATACAACCTTTCTATTCGAAACATTAAAACAGTTTAAAAATGATTTATTCAGTAACGACACAACCGTAACTAGAACGTCATGGAAGTCCAGCCTGGGCGCTTGGAAGACAAGCCAACTCGTATAATACTGTTATGTTTACAGTTTTTTGTTGTTCAGCAAAGACAGAAGTTTTTCTTCTTCTATGTTTTTTTTCTTAAAGGGAAATTTGAAAACTGCGCATGTCAGAGAGGTAATATTCTGAATAAAGCCAGGTGGATATAAACACGCATTACGATCGGATTAATTGATTGTGTGCCCGTGTAAACGGTACAATCCGATTTTTTTTTTTTGTTAATCTGAATACATTTCAATCAGATCGTGAAATGTCGTGCATGTAAACCTAGCCGTTGCTGCCCAGGTTAAATGCAGATAAACCGCTGACTGGAACTGTAGCTGCGTGGAGGACAGCGTCTCAGCAGCAATCAAGAAGCTACCTCGGGCACAGGGTAGTAGTTGATATCGATGATCTTGTTCAGGTTCCTGACGATCACTTTGGTTACAGACGCCAGCTTCTTGAAGTCGAAGCTCCTCTCCGGGGTGACGTACATGTTGAGGGCAATGGAAGCCAGGTTACACACGGCAACCTGAGTTAGAGAAAGAGCAGCGCTGATCGACACCATCTGTGATCAATGCGGCGTAGAAGGGCGATCGTTGTAGCGCGGGGGGGCGGGGGGAACAAATCTGAACATGTTGGGGTAGGTACCTCATCTTTACTTGTGTATTCTATGATTTCTGTGCACAGATTGCTGGATTTGATGGTGCCCAGATTTTGCTGGTTGGTCTTCCTGTTGCAGGCGTCCTTGTAGAGCATGTACGGCGTGCCCGTCTCTGTCTGCGACTCGATGATGGCGTGCCAGAGCTGCTGAGCCCTGACCACGCGCCTGGCCCTGCCCTCCTGCTCATAACTGAAGGGCGGACATGACCGGCAGGACGTGTTAGTCCCAAAAAATGAAGTGCGTACCGAAAAACAGAATTTAAAAAAAAAAAAAAAATCCGTTCGCTGTGCTGAGCTTACCGAGTGTAGAGCTTCTCAAACTCCTCTCCCCAGCACTCATCCAGCCCGGGACATTCGTTGGGACACATCAGAGACCAGTCCTACAGGGACAGAGGAGTGGACACAGGATTAGCATCGAAGCCACCCGCGATCTACCAGACAGGAACTTCCCCTCAGGATTCACCTGGTTGCTTTCCACCCGTCTCATGAAGAGGTCTGGGATCCACAGGCCAAAGAACAGGTCTCTGGCCCTCTGCTCCTCTTTACCGGTGTTCTTCTTCAGCTCCAAAAACTCAAACACGTCAGCGTGCCACGGTTCCAGGTACATGGCAAAGGCCCCTGGTCTCTAGAAACAGCCAAGCACGGCCCACCCGTGTGGTTAAAGGCCTGACATGCCCCTCAGTTACCTTTGTATGCATCACTGTTCGACTCCTCCTCCTCCTCCCCCCAAACGTCTTGGGCACATGCCCCTCTCCTCACCTTGTTGCCGCCCTGGTCCACGTATCGTGCTGTGTTGTTGTACACCCGCAGCATGGGAACCAGCCCATTGGATTTGCCGCAAGTCTGCAAAACACGAACATATATATGTATAAATGTGTTTACATGGTTTTTTTTTTTGTCGATCTGATTTTGGTCTCAGCTGTGTTTCTGCGGCTCACCCCGGCGATGTAGCTGCCTGTGGCTCTGATGCAGCTGACCGCCACGCCGATGCCTCCGGCTGATTTGGAAATGAGCGCGCACTGCTTCAGTGTGTCGTAGATGCCGGCGATGCTGTCGTCACGCATGGCCAGCAGGAAGCAGCTGCAAAAGTCGCCCAAAACGTCGAATTAAGGAACAAAAAGCAAGATGAACCTGAAAGTTCCCAGGGATAATTTTGCATCCACAGAGTAGACCAGAAAATCCTATTAATTTTAGACTTTTAAAGACATATTCAAAAGTTGTTTTTTCAACACAATGGACAATGCAAAAAACTAATTTAATGAATTTACAAAAAAAGGATTTAAGCACACGGGTTTGGGTTTATTTTCTCACACAGGGTCACAATTATACCTACAGGCTCAAATCTTTGCATACATGCACCGCCATTAATATTTGCATAAATGCATAAAAGTGTGTGGTTTCTCTGCGACTTGCAGAGAAACCACACACTTTTTCTACATGGTTATCTGATCCCTCTTTTTTTGGCAAATTGGTTTGTACTGGAACAGAAAACAAACGTAGCTCGCAAATTTCTAACAAGGTTGGGGTCGGGGCCATTCCAGACGCTTAATGTTAACCAGGATTATCCATTCTGAAACCAGGTTTGATGAGTTTGAGCTTATCGTCCTGTTGGACAACCAACCAACCATCTGCAGAACAAATTAGTGGTTTGACAACACAAAGATTGAGTCTTCTGGCCACAGATGTGTTTAAGGTGATGTGTTGAATCTAGGAACAGTGCACTGACTACCGGAGACGGTGATGGCAGCATTATGCTGAGGGGCTTTGGTTGTAGCCAGTGGTACTGGAGCATTGCAGAAGGAGGGTGGAATAACGAAGGCAGACGAAGACCTCAAATCAGCAAATCACACACAGTGTGAAGGTCCCATAGAAGAATTACCAGAAAAACACCATAAAACTGATGTTGAAACAGATAATGCACGCTATCATAAAGTTTCAGAAATGGCTCAAAGCCAAACCGTATTAAAAGGTCTCAGCTATGTTTGAAGGCCGGGTCGTTGTCAGGAACCCTGCCAATTTACCTGAGATCTGAATGGACAAATACCGACTCAGAATGATGCCACAGGCTTGCTGAACGCAACAAAACGCATGCAAGGGAAATTAGCTAAAAATGAGATCTGTGTCGTTTATATTTGAACCTGTATGTCCAATTTTGACCCCGTGTGGACCAGAGACAAGCCACAGTAAACAAAAACTTTTGCGCCCAATTTATAAAAGTCGATTTGTCGTGTAACCACCCAAATGTGGGGAAAAAGAAAGGTACAAAGGCACCATTCATTAATGTCATTTATTCCCATGATGAGTGAACGTAAACAGGTAACGTTCCCCCCCCCCCCCCCTTTTTTTTTGCTTCCTTACCTGGACAGCTGAGGCTTGCCGGTGCCTGCGTTGAACAGGGTGGGAGAGGCGTGCGTGAACCACCTTTCCGAAAGCAGGTTGTACGTTTCGACGGCTGCGTCGATGTCTCTCTTATGAATTCCGACTGCCACTCTCATCAGCATCTGCTGCGGTCTCTCAGCAACTGCAAAATGTGGTAATCAGCAATTTAGGGTCTTAAAGACCATAAATGAGGGACAAAGGCAGTCATAAACGTAGCTCTTAATGGGCGCGGAAAGAGACCTTTGCCGTTGATCTTCAGTAAATACGACCGCTCGAGAGTCTATATGAGAACAAAAGAGAAACCTGTCAGTGTCCTTGCTGTTTGTTTGACATGTTCCTACAAAATAAAGCAAAATCTTACCTTAAAACCAAAGAAGTTGTAGGAAAAGTCTCTGTCGTAAATGATGGCTGAGTTGAGGAGCTGCAAGGATCGAGTTAATTATGTTAAAACCTGCTAAACACGATTAGCTTGAGTTGAAAGTTCAGCGTGCAAACATCCGAATACACCCCCCACGTTGACTTACAGCCTTGTTTTCGAGGACAATGTCGAGCGTCTCCTTGGAGATCATAGGGGAGTGACGATTGTTTAAGGGGTTGACATAGTTGTACAGGTCTTCCATCACATCTGTGTGTGTAGCAGAGTAGTTGTTGACTTTAACATCGAGTCGTGGGGCAGAGGTGAGTAAGTGAAGTCTTACAGGAAGCGGCGGAGCTCATTATGAAGGTGCATGGACCATGTCACTACTTAAAATGCAGGCTGGATACTGGTTAGTAAATAACGCTTATAGGAAACGCTGCACTGGAAAACTATTCAGACCTCTTGAACATTTTCATATTTTGTTGCGTTACGTTCCCCCAGCTGAACTGTGGATCTCTGCAGCTCCTCCAGAGTAACCATGGGCCTTAGCTGCTTCTCCTATTAATGATGTCCCTGTTTGCCCTGTAGCTTCATGTACACAGCCTGGTCCTGGTAGGTTTGAAGCTGGACTGGTCATTGATCTGTAAGATGTTCACAGCTCGGCATATTGTTTTTGTTCTTTAAACTTCTCCATAGCTTCAACCCAGACTCGTCAGCTGTGTTCTTCATCATCCCGTTTGTTCTCTAATGTTTTCTAAATAAAAAACGTTGACACCTTTACAGCACAGGTACGTTAAGCCCTGATAAAGTACTTTGAAATTAGTGTAACTTGACTAAATGTAAAAAAATAAAAATAAAAATAAAGTCCAAGGGGTACGAATACTTTTCAAAGGCACTTTTTATAGAAACTTACTCATATAGTACATTTACTACTGAAGATGAGCAGCATACGCACCACTGAAAACCTTCTTGGTCTCCTTGTGCAGGTTGGAAACAGCGATCCGAGCAGCCAGGATGGCATAGTCGGGGTGTTTGGTGGTGAGAGTGGCAGCGGTCTCTGCAGCCAGACTGTCCAGCTCCACAGTGGTGACCCCGCTGTACAGACCCTGGATCACCTTCATAGTAATCTGGGCCTGCAGCAACAAGGAGACGTGGTTACACTGAAGCAGATTAAGACAGAGTAGCCATCCCTGTTTATGTTCCCTGTCCTCTATGCCTTTTTGAACTTACGGGGTCCACAAAGTCACAGTTGAGTCCATAGCAGAGCTTCTGAATGCGGGATGTGATTTTATCAAAACAAACCGCCTCACGGCGCCTGTCTAAACGAACAAAGAGACAAAAGAGGGTTTGCATTTTTATTTAGTCGGTTTCTGGAATAAATCGCCAGAGAAAATGAATGATATTGCACACTCGTTTTTAACTGGTGCTTGGTGCCACTCAGATCTGGTCTCGGTGAGCACCTGCTTGGCGAGTTGCAGAGCCAAAAAAAAAGGAGCGCGCCAACGCGCCCTTATTCAAACACTTACGGTACTACACAGCAGCTGTCTAATGTAATGAGGAAACCAAAAAAAAAAAAAAAATGAAATAGTATCCTCGGTTAACGTTTCGGTATTCGTTGAAATAAAGTGTGTTTCTACGAATAAATAAGTCACTAAAATAAAGAGAGAACCTTAGAACCAACAGAGAAATCGTGAGCCCTGTCATATAACTGGAGTCTTTGTTCTGTTTCGGCGGAAACTGCACAAACAGGGACAAAACACACGTCACAACCTGATTATAAGGGCGTCTGAAACGAAACCGTAACGTAAGAATAAGCTTTCTATACTGCGCTACATACATTAGAACAATTAATTCTTAAGTTACTTTTCTGACAGTAAAAAAAAGGCAAAACTTGGTTACGATACCTCGTTTAATCACATGCATGTTGGTAGCAGAGGAGATGTTTATTCACAGACAGGAGGTTGTAGCGCTTTCTTCTCGGACGGAGATAGAAAAAGAATAATCTACGTTATTGCTAAGTGATTATTGAGATTGTTACTCTGCAACATGGAATCTCAAACTGAGAGCGCCAACAAGTCAAAAGCCTATGGCAAGCCAGTCATCTGGGCAGTGCACATTTTCAGCCAATCACGGCCGACTCTGAGAGACCGCTGAACCAATCACAATCGAATTTCCATAAACAGCCTCCGCTCATATGGCGGGATATACAGCTGTCGGTTGTTGTTTCACCCATAATCAAATTTTAACCCATACACATATTATATGGCTGTAGATGTATCTTTGCAGGATGATGATATATGATCATAACTCCAACAACGGCCCACTGTAGGTTTGATAAACAAAAGCAGAAATCACCCTTGTTATATTCTACATTATTTATTTTCCATTAACACAGGTTGTTTATAGTTAAACGAACAATTAATTAAAAAAGAATCAGAAATTGTGTTTTGCTTGACAGTCACATGAATCGCATAACCTTTATCTATTAAATAAAATAGCACTGAATCTAAAGTCCTTATTTTTATTTTTGCAATATGTAGACAGAAAGGTGCGTCAAAAACGAAACTGATCTCAGAGGCCAGTGTTTCCTTATTTTTTTCTGTGGGTAAATGGGGAACTCAGGCTATTTTTTTTCTTTTGTCCTGGTATTATTTTTGCAGATTTTCTGAAAAATGCACAAAGCTAAGATGTTACAACAATTGTCTAATCAGCAAGAAGATATGTAACTCAGAAGAAATTAACAATGCTCATTTCTATTTAGAATTAGATGCAAACATGTATGTTGCAATGATAATAATAATTATTATTATTTTTACAACCATGAGTTTGGCTGTTAATAAAGAGTGGTACGTTTTATGTTGTGTGGTTCCTGGATTTAGGGAAAAGCAGTGTGTGAGCCACATTGCTGCACTCACATTAAAATCTGATCTTCCAAAACTTGTTTTGGCTTACTGTCCAATGAGAGATATTCAATACAGTTTGCAGTGGGTATTGTTGATAGAGCTTTCTATGTTTTGTTTTTTCTATATGAAATGTAACAGTTAACACAAATAAGATAATAGTAACATAGAACATGTTTAATGTGTTTATCAAGCAGGAAGTTAATATTTGAGCAACTTTGTAAGCATAAACATGTCTTTTAACACGTTTAAAAAAATCTAGATCTCAGATTATCTGACACGTGGCACATTGGTACATGAAAACATGAACGTGATACTGCAGATTTTAACTGTGAGAAAAACCCAGCTCTCCAAGTTGACCTACATTCACTTTCGAACTTTATTTTGAAGGCGTTTAAAAACCGGAAGTGACCCTCCTAAGCCGCTCCGCTAATGCTAATGGCCCCGGAACGGTAAAGAAGCTCTCCGAAGATGGCTGGAGTGTTTGAGGTGGAGGTTGACGGTGTGGAGCACGACCACGGGCTGGAGCATCACAATGAACCGAACCAGGTGAGTCGAGTGGGCCGCGTTCAAAGGTGACAGATTGACCAGGCGGCCGTAGGTTAGCCCGAGGAGGGGCTAGCTTCCGAGTTAGCTCCTGTTCCCAGATTTAGCCCACTCCGAAGGCAGCTAACTGTCCCCGGGTAACCAAACCATCACCAGACGGCGATTTCTGGGAGAAAGGACGTTGTCAGCTAAACTGACAGCTCCGCTGGTAGAACCAGCGCTGCAAAAGAAAGAACCACGGGCTCGCTAAGAGGATAAAGCATCACCTGCTATCATTTCAGACCAACTCTGGTTGTCTGTTCCTCTATTGGTTAGAATTAATTTCCTCCCCGGGGATCTCGCTGAGCAGCGATGGACATTTTGAAACTGATCCTTACTACGAGATGATGTGGCTGGTGGGGTTCAAAGGTCGGGGGATCTCAGTGGAAGCTACTTCAACACTTCCTGAGACATTTCAGTGTTTTCAACTCAGCCTCATTCAAAGTGATGAGATCAGAGTGCAAGAAGAAAGAGTCCATGTTATGAACTAGTTAATGATTTAGTTTGGATTCAGTTATGAATGGCTTATCCAGTGTTCAGTGTTATGGAGATCTGAACCTTGCTGTCTCTCCTGAACCTTTACTTGGACAACTGTCTAGCATGACAGCTAACATTTAGTGCTTTTGTCGTTTGAGGCTAGGGAGGCATGCATCAGCTTATGAATTAATCTCAGGTAGTTAAACAAGCTCAACAAGCTGGGAGGAACAGCAACTGTTTAGCACAGCTAATGCATCATGATTGTTATTACTCTGGAATGCTTTCTTTCAATAGATAGACTTAGGGTTAGGTCTATTTAGGTCTGATTTATTGGTGCATAATGATTACACCTACAATTTTTCTTAGCCTTTAATCAAAATTGAGAGATATCACTCAGTTGTCTTGCTTTGTGAAATAAAAGTTACATAAACTAAAAATATAACATCAGGTAATGCCAAGATCAGGTTTTTCCTGGCCAAAAAAATTTTTTTTTTCTTTGGAAAAATTGACCTGCTGCTACTTGTTTGGGAAAATTGACCTGCTCCTACTCGTTTTTCCTTTTAGAGGGAAAAAAAAAAACGTGCTGCAGGTTGCTTGATCAAGATGGTAGTTCTGGCTCTAACAGAGAACGAAAGAATTACAAGACGTTCCGTCTTTGTTCACAAAATAACAATTTATCTTCATTCACTCTTTCTACTTTCTAACTTTTCCAAAGTGACTTTTATCCACTCTGTCTTTTTATAGTTTGACGCGTCCAAGCTTTCGCCAGAAGAAAAATGGAGGTTAGTGTCTGAACCACACTTGGACCTACCTGCACAGTTCAGTTTTGCATGTCCGTGTTTCTTTAGATGCACAAGATTTGTACACTACTTTTGTAACCACGCACCAATGATAACTCACTATATCTGCCTCTGTCTCTTTTATGCATGACAATCTAATCTTAGCTATGATACAAAAACATTTTACTCTGCCTTGTTTTTAGAGATGAGAGTATGTAAACTATTTCCCTCAGCACATGTGCCTCGTTTCCCGGCTTGAGCCCGTATCCGGCTCGGCGTAAGTCTTCTGATCACGTGGCTGCTCGCCGGCACAAATGGCTTATATATACGTCCTTCTCAATCTCCACAGAGTGGAGCATGCGAAGATGCATGCCAAACACAAGGGTCACGAGGCCATGCACGCCGAGATGGTCCTGATCCTCATCGTCACGCTGGTCGTCGCCCAGCTGGTACTGGTTCAGTGGAAGCAGAGACAC